>VXBJ01006304.1:206618-219361 GCA_013400055.1 Nycticryphes semicollaris | reverse complement strand
AATTCTTTCCTAATGTTCAGCCTAAACCTTCCCTGTTGCAGCTTGAAGCCATTCCCTCTCCTTCTATCACTAATCACCTGTGAGAAGAGACCAGCACCAACATCTCTACAATGTCCTTTCAGGTAGTTGTAGAGAGGGATGAGGTCTCCCTTCAGCCTCCTCTTCCTCCAACTAAACAGTCCCAGCTCCTTCCATCGCTCTTCATAAGATTTATTCTCCAGGCCCCTCACCAGCTCCGTTGCCCTGCTCTGCTCCAGCACCTCGAGACCTCTCTTGTGTTGAGGTGCCCAAAACTGGACACAATAATCCATGTCCTTGTTCGTGGATGTCCTTGTCCATGGCAGGGTGGCTGGACTAGATGATCTTTAAAGCTCCCTTCTAACCCAAACTATTCTATGATTCATATAAGTGGCCCCTTTGGATCTGAACAGTGCACTGGAAACAATCTGGGAGGTACTGAGAGCTTATGTTGAGGTAAAATAAGCACTGATCCTAAAAATGTTTTACAAAGGTGATCAGTGACTTCAGTCCCCACTCATTCTGCAGCTGCTGAATGAGGGGTGGCAGGGCCTGTAAGCACCACGGGTTTCCTCTCTTAACAGAGGTGTTCGTTTGTGGAGGCTACAACGGAGAAGTGATTCTGGGAGACGTTTGGAAGCTGAATCTGCAAACTTTCCAGTGGGTCAAGCTCCCAGCTGCCATGCCAGAACCAGTGTATTTCCACTGTGCTGCTGTCACACCGGTAAGTGACTCATTTCTTTCCTGCGTAGCTGAAGCTCTAGCCGTTCGTCCAAGCGCTCTGACGTCCGTGTGGGCTGCAAATAGAGCTGAGCCGGTGTTACCAAGGAGGTGACCTCTGCTGGGTGAGGTGTCTTGATGGAGGCTGAGAGCTGGTGTAAGGTCACTGCGTTGACTCCTTGTACTTCTGCTGCCGTTTGAGAAGCTGCAGCGCTCGGGTTGTTCCGCTTTCTAAAAGCAGCCACGCGGAATTTAAGCTTTTAAACTGCCTCAGCTCCTAGGAGTCATTCTGTGTGTGGATTTCCTGTTTGCAGAAAGGGGAAAAAAAAATAGCACAAATAGCCCCTTCCTTCCCCCCCCTCCTCCAGGGTTAAACTAGTTTTAGCCTACTGAGATCAGCCTGGGTGGAGAGATTAGCAGCCCGCTTTGGAAAGCACTCCTAATGTGAAGGTTGGTATTAGTAGATCTTTTAGGCATAACTAGAAGCTTAGAGACCCCTGGCTGATAAGCAGCAGGCAGCAAAAAGTGCATTTAGCTCTGGCTTCTGCCTCCTTCAGCTTATCATCACCTTTGGGCAGCGTGTGAGGGGCAGAGATTGGGGTTCTATGGTTATAAGAGCAGATGTCACCTAGTTTGGAGGTTGTTAACCCTTTTGGATTTTTTGAGCTTTTTCTTCTTTTTGGAGATAGCAACTTTTTCTGGGAAATGCTAGGCCCGGTTAAAGGTGTTTTCCAGGCAGGTGGGGGCCTGGACAGCAGGAATGCCTCTTCTTTTCTGTGTGCTAAAGAAACCTCTCTCTCAAAATTGACCAGCAGCTGAGCTTTTCCTGGCTTCTCCGTGTTATCGTGACTCCTGGAGCAGGGTTGTGCTGAGCCAGCAGGAGGAATGCAGCATGTTTTGGTATGGTGTGGGTTTAGTTTTAAGTATTTTTTAGCTGAAAACTAAGTATGGTTCTCTAGTAATCTATTAACACTTTGCCCCACTCCTAAAATTAATTTATTGGAGTAGAATTAAGGTAAAATTCATGTTAAAGCAGATACATGTTTTGGAATGAGGGATGTATCCTTCAGCAGCACCGTTTCCTCCCCTTGGCAATGAGGAGCCGGGGGTGACTGGCTCAGGCAGTGACACTTCTCTTACTTCTGATTCTCCAGCTGGGAATCTGGATGGTCAAATCCAGGTCTTCCTCACAGCATGACTCCTCAGCACCTTCTGGTGTTCCAGTTTGGTCCATGCCCCACGTAACTGCCCTCTTCCCCTTTCTCCATCCAGGCTGGCTGCATGTATGTTCACGGCGGGGTGGTCAACATCCACGAAAACAAACGGACTGGTTCTCTCTTTAAAATGTGGCTGGTGGTACCCAGCTTGCTGGAACTGTCATGGGAGAAGCTCCTGGAATATTTCCCTCATCTAGCAACACTCTCCCGATCTCAGCTTTTGCACCTTGGACTGACGCAGGGACTCGTTGAGCGGCTAAAATGAGAACATCTCATGCTTCTGTCCAAGACACACTACGTTCAAGAAGCCCCCTCCTGCCCCCTATTTATGGATACTGTTGGATGGTCTTGCTAAGAACGTGGAGGAACCCGCTCAGCGCCTTACTCAGCTTATACATGGATGCCTTTCTAGTAATTTTTACTTTTAAGTTGTTGAAAATCCACTTTTTATTTATGGGTCTCTAAAGTACAGCGTTAATCAAATACACTCTCTGGGACTAATCCCTAACATCCAGCCATCAAACATGTCATCAGCACGTGCTTGCAACTGAATTGGGGAGGGAGGGGAAGGGGGAGCTTAAGGAATGTCTGAGCCCACGCTTACACGTGGCACCTTCAGCTTAGTATTTTCGCCAGACGCATCTTAACGGCGGACGCTCAACGCAGAGCCACAGCCCACCTGGCCTTTTGCTTTGGATACCACTCNCACACACACCCCCACACACCCCATGTCTGTGTTTTCTCCTCACCTTTTCATATTGAAAGGTTTGCTTGGAAGACTGGTTAAAAGTTGCCGCTTGATGGACTACTGTGTAGTTTTACTGGGGGTGGCGAGGGGAGGGAAAAGGTTGTTGCTGAATCTTTTTTAACCCTTTCTGCTCCCCGGGGAGGAGCTAACTGCAGAATCTCACCCCGTAGATGTCAGAGTTGTCTTTGACCTTGCAGCGCCTTCTACCCAGTGCTTGGGTACAAACCGCTCGGTTCTGGTTATCAACCTCTGACTCCCAACATCTAGCCCTAAGCTTTTTGTTTTCCTCCCGCCCACACACAGCAAGTCTTGGCCTTCTTCTACTTTGCTTCATGCTCCTCCAGGGCTGGGGGGCTGGTAGTGCTGCGTGTGCTTTTAACTTGGATCCTGGGAAACTCCTGGATTACTCAGCCCAGGAGCCACAGCATCAAAACAAGGGGAGAGGAAACATCTCTCCCTCGCCCTGGGAGCAGTAGCCGCCTCTGCAAGGCAGGAGAGGAAGAGGGGTGTCTGTCTCCCGTGTCTTTGCACTCCACATTCTGTGAAGTTTGCTCTGGAGCCCAGGTGTGGGTGACCATTAAACTCTGAGCAGCTCCTCTGGGCTGGCAGCAGGTTTGTGTAAAATCTTTGTTCATTTAAAGACCATTTAAGTGCCTATTTTTTTTTTTTTTTAATTTTTAAATCAGCTTTTCCCCTTCCCTCATGGAAGGCAAAGGTTAGACTCCAGGATTTTAGTTTCTTTTTAAGAGATTGTGTTCATGTTTAAATAAACTACAGCATTGTCTTCATGTTAATCTGAGGAGCGCTGGCCGCTTGAGTCGCCGCCGCCCTTCTTATGGAGCACCTACCCCTGATGTTCAGCTGAAGTGTTAGCACCCAGCCCCATGTTAAGCATCCCCTGTTCTTGGGGATAGATTTCCCCCCCACCTCTCCTTCTGCAACCCCAGTTGCTGGGGTTTTTTTCCAAAGTTTGGGCATCACACCTGAAGTGTTCTCTGGTGCTTTGGACCACTGAAAGTGGTGGCAGCTGGTTGGAGCTCCGTTGTATCTGCTCCTGTTGTAGGGCATGAAGCTCACAGGGCAGAGATGGGTTTCATAATGCTCCCAGCTCTCTTGAGGGTATCATCATCCCATTTCAACCTCTGCCAAGCCTCCCTGGTTGCTTGGTGCAGCATCCCACTGCTCCCAGCTCGTGGGCTGACCCCAGACCCTGCTGGCAGCTCTCCTGCCCCTGGTTCATGGTGTCCTCTTCTACAGACCTTTTATCCAGCTCCCTTTTCAGACCTGAACTCAGTGGCTCTCACCTTTTTTCTTGCTGATGCTGAACGTCTGCACTTAATCTTCACCTTCTGGCCTCCAGTTCTGCTGGGATCTCTGGACTGGAAGAGCTTGGTCATACCCTGTGCTAGTTCTTTCCTTACCTACTTTAAAGAGTGTCTCCCACTGTGACCCAGGCAGTAGTAGAACCATCCAAGCCTGGATCTCTGATGAAGTAGATTCCTTAGGTCTTCCTTGCTCTGAGAGCCTTATGGGGGTAGCCAGGAGCTTTTCCCCCAGGAAGAAGGTGGTGGGTGTTGATCCAAGTCACATCTGGCCTGGCTCCATACTGACCCCAGTGACACTGTCACTTAACCTTACCTTCAAATCTTGACATGGAACATGTTCAAGCACCCAGTCCTTGATACCCCTGTGACACACCAACAGTCAGCCCAAGCCTCTTCCACTGACTGGACCACTGAAGGTGCAGTCCCAGGGGGTGCCCTCCACCAGTGGCCTGGAGCTGGTTTCACCCTTCCAACACAGCTGTGCTGTGTCCCCAGCACACAGGGCTTACAGAAGCATGGCCAAGAAAGCTACAGAATAAGGGACCAGGGACTTGGTTTTGCTGATAAAAATCGTTGTCCACAGGCCTCTCCTCTCCCAGGAACCTGGGGTGGCTGCTGCATGATGGGAACAAGATCTTAGAGGCTGCTCATCCTAAAAATGACTTGTTTTAAGCATTGCAAAGCTCACAGACCCCTTCTGAAAGTTTGCTCGAGTCACTGCTTGTCTACTGCACGTTGAGTCTTTGAACGATGGAAGCTGCTTGCTGGCTGATGGTGGCAGAGGCTTCTCCNCTGCTTGTCTACTGCACGTTGAGTTTTTGAACGATGGAAGCTGCAGAGGCTTCTCTCTGGGATGTGGCTTGAAGGATATGTGGCTCTGGGCTTTTCTTGCTCTGTCTCCTGCTTGTCTTCACCTTCACCTCCAGCTCACATAATACCCAAGTACTGGTTCCTCCCTTTTAAGGGCAAATTCCACACACGAAAGCAAAAGAGCAGAGTGTTGCCCTCTCTGCCAGAGCAGGGCTGTGATTTCCTTAAGGGAGAGGGAAAGCATTCAGCATCTGCAGCAGCTGATGGAGGGAAAGGAGTTAAGAGCATCCACAGTGATGCCCAGGATGGGGACAGACCACACCAAGACAGAGAAAGCCACCTCAGAAGAGGGTTTTGTGGGATAGCCCTGCTGCCTTCATCCCATCCCACCACTTACCCCAGCATCATGCAGAGCGGCTCAAGGTCACATGGGACCTCTTCAGGGCATCCTTGCAGCCACCAGCAGCTACTGCTGGGATTGCACTGGGGAAAGGACCTGCCCTGTCCACGCTTTTGCAAACACAAAGGCTGGATCCACCTCCAGGAGAAGTCCCAAGCACCCCTCAGCCCAGGGTAGATGTTTTCAGCTTAACTTCAGATGACACATAGGAGAACCTGCTCGGCACCATCATCTTCTGCCCTCCCATCCCACACCTTTTCCATCCTGTGCCCATCTGCTGCCATCACCCAACTCTGGGTGCTCACCCAGGAACCTTCCCAAACATTCATATGAACAGCAGCAGGATTGTCCATACGGATGTTATACTAGGGAAAACAAAAAATAGAAGCTTGATAAAGCAGCATCATTAATTGCTTAATGGGCAGCTGCCCTCCTTTGGGAAGGAGGAGGAGATCCCAGGCTGCCACCCCCTGCCTTATTCTGGGATGTTTAAGATCTAGTCTTCTTTATCCCTTGACCAAGGGACCCCTCCCCATTTTTTTTAATGCTGAAGTACATCCCCAGGGGGCTGGGGAGGGAGAAGGGGCACAGGAGCCACCATCACCAGTGTTTATGTATCTGCCAGCGTTTTGCTTTGGGGTTGGTTTGGGTTGTTTTGTGGTTTGTTTGGTTTTTTTTAAGCTCTGATAATAAAATCAGTCCAAGCCACCTGCTTTGTCTTCTCACCTCACCCACTGGCACCTCCCTTAACAGAAGAGCCAGTCCCCAGCTTGTCACACCTCATCCCCAGCATCAGCACCAGGAGTATCCTTGACCCTTCTTGGGAGCTTGTTAAAGACCTCTGACCAAGAGTGACCCTGGACAGTTGGACAAAAATCAGGCTGGAAACAAGAGCGGGAGCTTCAGGAGGGTCACAGAGAAAGGTGGAACCCACAGAGCTGACTCTGTCCCCAAGGCACAGTGGTGGATCTCCATTGCCACCTGCTCTGGTGCTGTGACAAAGGACATTGCTGTCTTGTTCCACTCCCAGGGATGCTGGCTCCAGCTGAGCCATTGCTGGTGCCCAACATCCGCCACATTGAGAGCCATCCTTGGTGGCCACCAAGCAGCCATCACCCCAAGACCATCACTAACCTGAGTGGTGGGCACAGAGGGGGCCTGGCGAGGTGACCAAAGGCTTGTTTAAAGAGGAACAAGCTTGTTTCTGATTTGTACAAAACCGCTTTAATGACAAAACTGCTGAAAAATACCTTTTTGTGCATTTCTAGTACCATCAGGAAGCCTTGTGTGATCCCCAGACCCAGAGTCCCTTCCAGGCCAGGGATCACCCACTGCCTGGAAGGGCGAGAGGCTCTTTTCAGGCACTTTCTCCCAGTGCAACATGTCCCAAGGGAGGGGTCCGTCCTTGAGACCACCCTGAAACCCCCTTCAAGACCCTCCTCTAGGGACAATTTTCCTTCCAACCACACAAACACAGGTTGGAAATACCTCTGTGAAGTGCTTCAGTGTTGAGGCTTCTTCCTGGTTCAGGAGTGCTTCCATCGCCGCTACCACCCTTCCCATCACTGAAGCCTCACTGGCCACCCCACTAGGAAAGCCAGGCACCAGCAAGAGCTTCAGCAAATGATGCTTCCAGACTGGAGCCAGCCCAGCCAAGTCCCTGAGACACCAGATAACACCTTGACAGGCGCTGAGCCCAACGAGAAGGTTGGAGAAAGCAGAGTCCAAGCCTCAGCAACCACTGGGTGACGGGGCGAAGAAATACACAGCCAGGAGGATGAAGTAGACCATCACCAGCACCGTGCCTAGGGTAGACAGGACAGGTTGGGAGACAGTTACTCCATGGAGCAAGGAGGAAGGTTGCTCTTAAGACCTTCTGGTGTGGTCTGGACTAGCCCACCATAGAAGGTTTTCATGGTCCTCAACAAAGTCTCAATCAAAAGAAGTTTAAAACTCCCTAAGGGTGAAGGGGGAGTGACCCTCCCTTGGAGATGCTGCAAGATGGGAGCTCCAGCACCTCTCAGATGGTCAACTGAGACCCCAGAATTGTTCAAGCCACCCCATGCCAAGATCTACAGCAAGTAGGTGACCCCCATGGCTGTCTCCAGGAGCCTCCCTACCCCACCAGCACAGAGAAAGTAGGTACATCAAGTCCCACAGCAGCCTCACGGGTGGGTGGTCACCTTGGAAGTAGTCACATTTGCCATCCATGAAGATGTAGTTCATGAGCACCACGCTAAACATGCTGGCGTAAACGTGGAGGTCACTGAAGACAAGCGTGAAGTTGGTGGGCTGCAAGGAAGAGAGAATTCAGTATTTATGGCCAACCAGGACATCCCTGCACTGGCTATGGTTGAGGACTTAATGTCACCCTTTAAATCCCTTCTACCACATATCCCTAGGGATGGGGACACCATCAGCCAATATAGGAGACACCTGACCCCACTTTCCCCTGCACTGAGTAGGGGGGACACTGAGGACAGCAGCTGTACCCTTGCCACCACATGTCATGGAGTGCTGCATGCCCCCAACCCCACTGCAGGAGGTCACCCAGGGGCTGTTCTGGGGCTACTCACATAGAAGATGGTGAAGAGCACCAGGATGGGGATCTGGAGCATGCAGACCTGGACGGCGATGCAGTTCCCAATCTCAATGCTGGGGAAGGACAGAGGACTTAAGAGCTGCCAGACTCTAGGTCTCCAGCAGCCCTTGGGTTGGCTCAGCTCAGGGTGAGAAAAACCCACCTCAGGGAACCAAATCATGCAGCCCAACCTGGTTCTGGCCCCGGTTTTTTTTTTGGTGGGTTTAGAACTTCTTGAGGGCAAGTTGGCAGGGAACTGGCCCACCAGTGGCACGAAACTGGGCAGCCCATCACTGGCACCAAAGTACAGCTATGGGACTGGGACCATGTTGGAAGAGGACACCCCCAAACCCATGCTTTGAGCCATCTCACCTCAAGCTGAGATTGTTCTGCAGGGCAAACTGGATGCCGTTGACAATCTCTGGCAGCTCAGGCACCATCGCCAGCACGGTGACACCGATGAAGTACTGTAGGGGCAGAGGTGACATCAGCACACGCACGTGGCCTGATCCTGACCACATCCAAGCTGTGGGCAACCAAGCCCCTCAAGTCCATGGAATATCTCAGCATATTTCTCCCAGCTTTTGGGGCTCAGCCCCAAAGGATCCCAACCCTGGAGGGCACATCTTGATCCCCAGTGTTCACCACCATCATCCCCACACTCACCTGTGAGATGGTGGAGTTGGTGAGGATGGGGCTGATGTGCTCTGTGGCCAGGTCAGCACAGGCTGACATGCAGAGGGTGGAGAGAAGGAGGATGACCAGGGCCCGCCAACGAGACCAGTGGACTACAGCACTGTGGTGGTGACCAGGCACTGGGGGAAGAGCAGAGACATGGTGGGACATCCCAGGCAGGTGAGAAGAGCCAGCCCTGCAGCTGGGGCATCCCATTGTTTGGGGACACTCACTGTGACAGCCGCTGATGTGGATGTCGTAGATGTGCGAGTGAGTTTTCAGGGTGAAGAAGAGGCCAATGAGGTAGGCAGCAGGGAGCAGGAGGGACACTGTGTACACCAGGGGTCTGTGGGACATGGGTGACACGTGGTCAGTGCCACCAGGGTCTGGCATGGAGACCCCAGGGGGGTTCCCTGCACCATTTAGGGTTGGAAGAAATGGGGGTATAGGATTGGAGCCCTTCAGGGTGACAAAGGAGGACCTGAGAGGGATAAGCCCAGCCCAGGAGGTGCCACCCCACTGTGGGGACAATGCTGTCCCCACCCCAGCAGACACTCACTGGACGTGACTGTAGTAGAGGGTGCCATTGTTCTCCATCTGCAAAGAGAGAGCCTGTCAACAGAGATGCAGGGGACAAGGGGCAGTCCTGCTGCCACCAGCAAGAGCAGGAGCCAGGTGGGCTTGGAGCAGCCCCACCTCCCAAGGGCCAGAGGTCCACATCCCCACTCACCAGGTCAAAATGACAGTTGTGGCAGAGGTAGTGGCCCAGTGGGTTCTGGGTGACATTGTGGCACTCACCACAGACCAGCTTCCCATACACTTTGGAAAAGAGCGTTGGGGCAAAGACACCTGTGGGGATGGATGTGGGAGTGGGTGCCCAAGC
This sequence comes from Nycticryphes semicollaris, assembly GCA_013400055.1. Lineage (NCBI taxonomy): Eukaryota > Metazoa > Chordata > Aves > Charadriiformes > Rostratulidae > Nycticryphes > Nycticryphes semicollaris. The sequence goes on along the minus strand of VXBJ01006304.1, from coordinate 209,984 downwards.
TGGTGGGACACCACCACCACCCCCCCCCAAAACCTGGGGACAGCCCTGTCCCCAGCTCACCTCCCACAGAGAGGAAGAGCAGGGCTGAGCTGACGCCTGCCGAGCGGCTGTTGAACCGTTGCTCCTGGTGCCGGATGCCCCCAATGACCATGCACAGACCCTTGAGGATGGAGAAAGCCCCCCGAGAAATTGCCATCAGCGTCTCTGCTCACAGCATCCTCCCAGCTCTTTGCAGAGACGCGGCATCTTCACGCCATGAATGTGCCACCCCATGGCTTACCGGGACAAAGAGGACACAGCCCACCAGTGTCCCAGTCAACGCCGACTTGACAATCTCAGCATAGCAGCGGTTGCCCTCCCGTGTCCCCTTGATGAGGGCCGTGATGTAGAAGGTGAGCTCTGTGATGGAGCCAAACGTGGCGTTCACCACAGCTCCCACTGCAAAGTTGCTCTGGGCCGAGATGCTAGAGGAAGAAGAGGAGGAGGGGTGTCAGCAGGGCTAGCACGAGTCCCCCCCACCTTGCCACCACCCCACCCACCCCCCCATCATCACCTGGCGATGGCCATCCCGATGTAGTAGGAGAGAGGCATGATGGAGAGCAGGGCCAAGGTGAACTTGACGGGGGAGCTGGTCAGGTGGTTGTGACTGTCCACGTAGCCCAGCACCAGTGTCACCAGCACCAACGGCAGCAGGTCTGGGGTGGCCAGTCAAGGAGATGACTGAGGTGGATGGGATTTAGGGCCGTGCCCCCCCCCATTCCATTCCCTTCCAGCCCACAAAAGGATACTGACAGCGAAGACGTTGATGCCATCCACGGCATATTTGTAGTAGTAGGGGTTGATGGCACGGTAGCAGCAGAGAATCACCTCTCCCTCCAGTGGCACCTCCGTCTGTAGAGGGACAAGTGGGTGACACCACTCCAAGCACTGCCCCTACCCCAAAATCCACCCCAGAGCAGGACGCCAGCACAAAGCCACTCACCATCTTCAGGCGCCGGACGAGCACCCGCTCCGAGGGCAGCAGCAGGACACGGGTGGCAGTGCGGGCACTCAGCTTGGCCACAGGGATGAGGACGATGAGGAGCCACGCGGTGACACACACTAGCCCGTGGGCCAGCACCAACACTGGGTAGCCCAGGCACAGCCATGCCACGGTGCCAGCACGCTGCTGGGAATTGGTAATCACCTTTAGGGTTTGCCCAGCCCAAAGCACCCACCCCAAGGGAGCAGAGGCACCCATGGGTGCCATCCCCACCGTGATGGGGAGCTCCCGGGGTCCCCACACCCAGGAAAAGGGAGTCATGATGTCCAGCACGGGGCTCACCCAGTGTCCACCATCTGCCCAGCACCAAGGACGCCAGCGGCGTGGCACGGGACCACCGAGCAGGGCTGAGGTCTCCCCTGCACCACTCGCCTCTGCGCCAGCCTCACATGTACCCAGCACCCGGCGGGATTTGGGGACCTGGGGGAGATGAGGGGTCTCAGGGTGTGGCTTGGAACACCCCAGCCACCCCCAGCATGGGGTCCTGATTCAGGGCACACTGTTACCTCCACCTTCTGGATCACTTTGCCAAAGGGCCAGAGGAAATATCCTGCCAGGTTCCAGCAGAGCCGCCCTGTGGGGACACAGATATCAGCTCTGTTGGGGACACACATGTCCCCTCCACTTACAGGGCCACCCTGCAGGGAAGGGACCCAGGAAACCCCAGCACCCATCACTACCATTTTGGGCTCAACCAGGAGACCCATTGCCCACCCAGCCCTTTGTGTGGGGGTCCCAAATTTGAGACTCACCATAAGGAGCCCCCACAACAGTGAGGAACATCATGGCAGCCATGAGGACGTAGAGGAACGAGAGCCACCAGCCAAAGAGCAGCAGGTAGAGGACATTCCCACATGTCACCGTGGACCCTGCTGGAGGGGAGGCACCAGATGAGACCATTGTCACCTGCACCAACCCAAATCCACACTGAGATCACAACAGGGTGGACCCAAGGACACCCACCTCCAGAGCCCCGGATGATGTTGAGGTCGGAGTAGAGCTCCTTGACAATCTCTGATCGGTCCTCCCACGGCCGCGCCGTCACGTGGCTCTTCCATTTCTTGAAGCCAAACTGCAGAGAGATTGTTTTCGAAGGAAGAGGAAGAGAAAAACCTATTACAGCCACCCAGGAGCACCCATGGGTGCCTCCACCCACACCGTGGGCACCCACCTTGTAGTTGTTGGAGAGCTTGTTGGCCTCCACGACGTTTTCAGCCGTCAGGGTGGTTTTCACCACGCAGCTCTCACAGACCTCTTCAGAGTGCTGCTGGCAGCAGCATGGTGGGGACATGGCTGCAGGAGAGATACAGGGGTGACAAAGATGTAGGACACCTTTCCCTTCCACCCCCAGCCCCCCCCCGGAGCTCCACACCCATCCCATGGCCAACCTACCTGGGGGGACACGGGGACGGTGCAGGTGGCAGCCCAGGTCACTCAAGTCACCCTGCACATTGTTGATGGCTGCACAGTGTCGGTCGCAGAGGGAACCCCGGCGAGGGCCATCACTGTCACCCTGGGGCTCGGTGGCCTTGGGGACATCTGCAGGGGGGTTGGAGTCACACTGGGGACATATCCTGCCTGAGCGCAGCACCACAAGACACCCAGGTGCTGCTGCACTGGAATATTACCCTGGTCCCCAAACCCCACGGTGGGGGACGACGACACAGAGCTCCCAGGGTGGTACCCACTGGTGATGCTTAGGAAGGGAGGACCCCACCAGTGCCCAGGATGGGAGGGGGTGTGTGTGTGACACCCCAGTACTCAGTGTGACGCTCAGGAGGGAGGGACACCCCAGTACCCAAGGTGAGGATACCCCCCTCAGTACCTGATGTGATGCTTGGGATTGTGGGGACCCTCCAGGAGCACGGAATGGCACGACACACACACACCCCCCACCCCCAGGACCGAAGGTGATGCTCGGGAAGGGGGGGTACCCCTCGGTGTGATACTCGGGAAAGGAGTGGGGAACCCCCGGGTGCCCGAGATGGTGGGACCCCTCACCCAGGACGATGCTCAGGAGAAGGGGGGACCCTCCAGGTGCCCAGGATGGGAGGACCCCCCCGGAAACTGATGTGATGCTCAGGGGGAATCCCCCGGTGTGATCCCAGGAAGGGAAGGGAGAAGCCCCAAGTGCCCGGGATGGCGGGACCTCCCACCCAGGACCCAGTGTGATGCTCGGGATGGAGGGGTGCGGGGAGGGGGGACGGACAGACATCTCCTCGGTGCCCACCCTTCCCCGGAGACCCCCTCCCCACTCACCCAGCGCATCCTGCGTGCAGCAACGGCGGCGGCGGCCGGGCTCACCCTCACTGGCCATGGCGGGG
>VXBJ01006304.1:134625-199196 GCA_013400055.1 Nycticryphes semicollaris | reverse complement strand
CCCTCCAGCCTTCTCTTCTCCAGGCTAAAGAGTCCCAGCTCTTCAGCCTTTCCTCATAAGGGAGATGCTCCAAGGGCATCGGTCTCTTCTCCCAAGGAACAGGAGACAGGACAAGAGGAAATGGCCTCAAGTTGCACCAGGGGAGGTTCAGGGTGGATATGAAGAACAATTTTTACATGGAAAGAGTTATTAAGCCTTGGAATGGGCTGCCCAGGGAAGTGGCTGAGGCACCATCCCTGAAGGGATTTAAAAGATGGAGCTTAGTGACATGGTTTAGTGATGGTTTTTATCAGTGTTAGGTTGATGGTTGGACTTGATGATCTGAAAGGTCCCTTCCAACCCAGACAATTCTATGATTTTAACTTATTTAGCATATTTGGGCTGTGAACTCCCATCTGTTTTAGCACTGGGTTCTGTATGAGCTGTGAGGGTTTGGCCAAAAAGGGTCAAATTATGACTTCGCTGACCTATCGAGCAAATTTCTCCTTTCCTCTCAGAAAAGCCAAAATAAAAACCAGTGGAAAACCCAGGAGCCTTAAGAGGAATGCCAAAATTTTAAAATAAAGTCCTAGGATAAGTATCCAGAAAATCACACCCCAACCTGCTGGGTGTTTTAACCCTTCCTGGAGAGTCCTCAACACTTTATGTGGGCAACGTCATCAAATTAGGTGTAATCGGGTACTTTGGGTGTTGGTTATATACAGCATCATCTGTTTCACAGACAAAACACAACTGAGTTTCTCTGGGCTAAACACCCAAAATCTCCCCAAGTCTAGCAGATGCCCCTTGGAAATCACAGCTTTGTATTACCTGTAGCGTGGGTTTAATGAAAAAAAATGTGTATTTTTCTTTTAATAGTCATTGTCTTGAATAAGTTAATACCAACCCTTCACAGCAAAGGTTTAGTTTAATCTCTTATATCGGAATTTCTTTCCCAGAGTTCTTAACAGTTTAACATCCTGCCCAACACCACCTCTCCCAGCAGGTTTTGATAAGAGGATGAATTCCAGGGTGCGTTACTCTCGTCTCATGATCCTTGTCAGGACACGAAAAGCTGCTCCGTGCACGGCCAGTCACCACTAAATATTTAATCACCTTCACAAACAGAAAATCAATTCCTATTTCAAGACTGAATTTTGTACAGCTTGAGCTTCCAGCAACTGAATCTCATTATATCTTTGTCAGCAGAGTTGCGAAGCTCTGACGTTCAGATCTCCGGGGGTTTTATTCTCCCAACGAACTGAAAATCTATTTACAGTGGGGAAAGAAAGAGTAAAATAACTCTACTTTTACATACAGAGTTGAAGAGAAGAGTCACACTGTAGAGCCTGTTTTCTTTTCTCTGAATTATTCCGTGTTCTTTAATTATTTTAATGACCTCAGTTGAATTGTCACAGCACTGTTTTGCACCGAGGTGCTGTTCCTCCCAGCCTTTCAGATTAATGGACTAAGCATCGATCCAAGTCTTCCCTCCAGTAAGACGTAACATCTTCAGATTTCTCCCAAAATATTCCTGAATTAAACAGTTTCACCTGCATTTTTCCCCTTTGTCCATTATAACAAAGGAAAACGAGACTGACTGACAGACATTTCATAGAATCATGGAATGTTTAGAATCAGAAGGGACCTTTTAAAGATCATCCAGTTCCAACCCCTTGCCCTGGGCAGGGACACCTCCCACCAGACCAGGTTGCTCCAAGCCCCATCCAGCCTGGCCTTGAACCCCTCCAGGGATGGGGCAGCCACAGCTTCTCTGGGCAACCTGGGCCAGGCTCTCACCACCCTCACAGGAAATCACATCTTTCTGGTATCCAATCTAAATCTCCCCTCTTTCAACTTCAAATCATTACCCTTTGTCCTTTTGCTGCACTCCCTGACAAAGAGTCCCTTCTCCAGCTCTCCTGGAGCTCCCTTCAGGTACTGGAAGGCTGCTCTAAGGTCTCCCCGGAGTCTTCTCTTCTCCAGCTGAACAGCCCCAGCTCCCTCAGCCTGTCTTCATAGCAGAGGTGCTCCATCCCTCTGATCATCTTCATGGCCCTCTGCTGGACCTGTTCCAACAGATCCATGTCCTTTCTATGTTGAGGACTCCAGAGCTGAACACAGTGCTCCAGGTGGGGTCTCACCAGAGCAGAGCAGAGGGGTAGAATCACCTCCCATGACCTGCTGGTCACCCTTCTTTTGATGCAGCCCAGGATGGGGTTGGTTTTCTGGACTACCAGCACACGCTGCTGGCTCATGTTGAGCTTCTCATCCACCATCACTCCCAAGTCCTTCTCCTCAGAGGAGTCTAAGGAAGAGCCCAGTCTAAGACTACAACTGCATTTTTGTGATCTACATAATATCCGATCCCATTTGCATTATTTCCTACGGATTCTCACCAGCTACAAGGGGATTATTGGTGTAAGGGACTCAAACAGGATTTTACCATGTTACTGCCACCAAAACCTACACAGAGAGACAACCTGTTTTAAGCTGTTGTATGAAGACATCTTTGAAAAACTTACAGAGGAGTCAGTGGGCAAGTCTGTGTCCCACTTACGGCCTTTGAAATCCCCTCCTCTGTTCCATCGGAATGAACTCATGCACCCTCCCTGAGAAAGCTCTGAAAGCAAGAAGATTTATGCAGTTACTAGGGGTTGGAAGTGTTTAAAAAAAAATGGTGTTTTATGCTAATTTCAGGGGTTTCATACAGGTTTCCAGCATATAAAACAGGAGAAGTTAATATGGGGATGGCAATTTACAGGATAGTTTTCATTTTTAGTTAATGAAGAGATTAAAGTCAATGCTTTGCACTCTTAAGCACGCAGGAGGAAAATGAGAAATAAGGCTTTTAAAAACACTTCCAAAGTTACATGAAAGTCCTGCATCACTACATCACTGTAAGAAGGAAATACTGGGAAAAAACATCTCTCCTGCTTAAAAGCAGCTCCCATCCCTGCTGTGTCTCCCCAGAGATCTCCACCGAAGGAACATCTGACACCACCAACACTTGACTGCGGTAACAGAAGGGTTTTAAAGCCAGGACAGTGATGCCACCACGTACCTTTGATCCTTTCCACCAAGTACTCCTGGTTTGGTGTAAGATCCAAATACTGCACGATGGCATTCAGAGTTGGGATGAGCGGAGCTTTAACGAGGGCTGCCTGCTTCAGGCTGCTGATACTGGCTTCTGCAACACAAGGAGAGCCAACACGGGTCAGCTGTGACCACCACAAATCTCCAAGCAGTCAGGTGTCCCTACAAAGAGCTCTCCTTTTTGGTACACCATTTAATGTCCCAAAAACATTTAACGTGTGACACCACCCAAAACACTCATTCCAATTCCAGTGAAGTAGCAGAAATCTGCTTTATATCACAGAATATAAAAGCTATAAGGAACCAACATCTGATTTGAAGAGCAGAGAGAGTGACAAGGTGGGGACAATCAGCTTTTCCACAGGCATCACAACAGATGTGGCTCTTGAGGAGATGCTACAACAAACAGCCCACAAAAGGTGGATTTAACTTAAATGCAGCACATCAAATCCACTCCTTGGTTTGGGGGACATAGATCTGAAGCAGCAAGAGAAGCAGGTCCTTCAGATTTGCACCATGACATGAAAACCTTCAGATTTGCACCATGACATGAAAACCTTCAGATTTGCACCGTGACAGGAAAACCAGAATGCTCTGTCAGAATTTAAAAAAAAAGAAATAGTTCTTTCAGAAAGCAGCTGATTTTAAGGAAAGTTTTGGAAAAGAACATAGGACTGGATACACTGAGAGTTTATAGCATGTCTGTCCTTGAAATGTTTTCTGACAGTTTAATTTGTAATAATCAATGATAATTTCATAGAATGGTTTGGGTTGGAAGGGGACCTTGAAGATCATTCAGTTCCAACTTCCCTGCCACGGGCTGGGACGCTGTCCCCTAGACCAGGTTGCTCAAAGCCCCGTTCATTTGAGCCTGTAATTCCCCAGCTGTAAGTTTAGGGAAGAATAAAAATGAAATTAAAAAAAAAAAAAAGAGGGAGAAGAGAAAAGAGAAGTTTATGAATTTTACACAAGTAAAATTTTACATCGGTGTGACTCCATCAGTATTTTCAGGAGTCTTGTGAAGAACCTTTCCAGCTTAATGCAACGCTGAGGAACAAAGGCAACACCAACACAGAGCAGAAAGGGAACAGTAATATTTAACAGACCTGATTTATGTAACCCCTCCCCAACACCCCAGCTACGGAGCAACCAGCCTTCTGTTCACCACCCCCAGGAACCCCAAAGCCTCATCCCTACCTCCGATCTGCAACTCGGGACACCCCATTCTTCTCAGCTGAGTGCTCACAGACTCGATCTCCTGGACAAGAGGCACTAGAATCGTCTCATTAATCCACTAGGGAAGAAAAAATGTGAAAATTCAAGAGGTCAGAAGCAACAGAAGTTGCTCCAACCTTTAGCTTACATCCTACTAATTATCTCCATTACGACCACAAAGAAGCTTAACAACAGAAACTCTGAAGCCAATCAAGTAGGAAAAGTAATTAAATTAAGAGCACCAAGTTAGGCAGAGTTTAAATGACTCTCTAATACCTCCAAAAAGGCTAAAAAATTCAATGCAAAGAAGTCAGGAAAACAAATCTCCAGTATCAGATGAAGCTTTTCTGAACCAGTAACAAGAGGGGAATTATGAAGCACAGCCCTCCCTCCAGAGATAATTTATACTTCAAGGGTCTACTCCCTCTCACATCTGTTTCAGGAAATCGCCTTTTGTCACGGTGCTCAGGACTGTCAGAGTCAGCCTTTGGGTTGGAAATTTCCAATGAGTTAGAAATACTGCAGAAACATCAATTTAGCAATCTGAATTCACAGCAAGGAAAACCAAAATCTTGGCCTAGCTGAGACTCTTTGGTTTGTCACTCAAAGGTGGATGAACTTTCCAGCTGAAGTTCTCAGAACACGAACAGCCAAGATCAGGCTGAAAATATATCTCAGTGGTCCTTTCTTAAATCATCCCATGGTTTTTATCTCCTCCTGCCAGCCCATCCCGACCCTCAAACAGATGCTGTGATTCTTCCCACCCCCTTTGCCATCCAGAGGACACAGCAGGGATTTTCCACTCTGCTGTGTTTGTTCCTAAAAACCTGTCTCTGAGGCAGCCCTTAGAGACGGGACTTACGTTTCTGAACTTAGCGGTCCAGGAATCCGTGTGATCGAGGAGTTGTCGGTTCATTGTCACCCGTGCCCAAACCTATAGAAGGATTTATCAAGTACAGAGAAGAACTTAATGGAATACCAAGAGGTTTTAGGGTCTATAACGATTTCTGATACTAACTACAGCACATAATTCAAATAACATTTTACCCCAAAATCTTAGGCATCTGCTGGGAACTGCTGGAGAGGGTACAGCAAAGGGCTACAAAGATGATGAGGGGCCTGGAGCATCTCTCCAATACTCATCAGTACTTAAAGGGTGGGTGTCAGGAGGATGGGGCTAGTCATTTTTCAGTGGTGCCCAGTGAGAGGACAAGAGGGAACAGGCACAAACTTGAACAGAAGAAGTTCCATCTCAACCTGAGGAGGAACTTCTTCACTCTGAGGGTGGCAGAGCCCTGGCAGAGGCTGCCCAGAGAGGTGGTGGAGTCTCCTTCTCTGGAGACATTCAAACCCCCCTGGGCACGTTCCTGTGGGACTTGCTCTGGGTGACCCTGAGTTGGACTAGATGATCTCCAGAGGTCCCTTCCAACCCCATATCACTGCGTGATTTCATGTATTGTGTGACTTCTACAGCAGCTTCACACACGACACTCCCACTCTCTGTTCACGGTACAATCATCTTGGGTGAGCCCAAATTCAGTCTTAAGCTCTCTGCTTTATTAGGATAACATCGGCTGGAAACGTAAGATTGATTTAAGAGGTATTTGAATGGGAAACTTCATTAGGTTAATGCAGGAAAACTGATCAAATTTAATCAAAGGCACCTGAATTGTATTCCTTTGCACCAGACACAAGTGTAAAAGCTTTATGCTCAATACCCTTCAGCTGTTCCACTGGGTTAAATACAGATCAATTTCAACTTGATCTTTATGCCACAAATATATTTTGTCCAGAGCACTCCTTCCTTTCTAGGGGAGAAACCATTTTCCAACTAATATTCAAAATCTGAGAAGCCTTACAGTGAAATTGTACAAACACAGTTAAATGCTAGAGGATTTCTGTCTAAAAAATCGTCGATACAGCTCACATCCAAACCTTGGCATAAAGCTGTGTATTTTAGAGGCCTGTTTCTCCCTTTTGACCACTTTGCTGCCAAATTTACCTCTTCTGCAGCCTGTTTCGAGCTCAGATCTGCATCATCCTTGTGTGCTGACGGAGCCTGGGACCTGCAAGCTGGCTGATACTGGAATTTTCTCAGCATTTGTGCGTTGTCTGCCATGGAACGGCTGTAGTTCCAAAAAGTTGGGCTGGTGGAAGGAGAGCTGGAGTCTGAACTCCCTGAAACGATTCATTCACTAAATTATTGCCAGGTAATTCCAGAGACATCAGTACAGGCAACATGTCAGTGTATTAAGGCTTTGACAAGAGACTCAAACTGCCATGAAAACATACATTGAAGTCTGTTGGCATAAACACTGATTTCACCTTTATTGTGATTGTCCCTATACAGGTAATTTCACCCCTTTTATCTGAAATGCTTTCTCCACAAGCTGTTCCTCTCATTAAAGTGATAAAAGCCCATCATCTTATCACAAGCAGCCAACCATGCCACAGAGATAACCTATCAGCATATATATCCTATGCAAAGGAATACTGTGAGGGAAACCTTTCTGAAGCTCCTAACCCATGGAGACGTGTAGAAATGTGTAGAAACGACGGGCGTTCTACCTCACATCCTAATTACTCAGTAATTACTAGCACAAGTCCAGCAGAATCCTTCCCAATTTTAATAACCCACCAAAGCCAACCTCAAATAAAACAAACACCTTCTCCGTAGCCAAGCTTTTCCAATCAAATCAGTTTATTTACCAAGCTGAACTCTGTAATGTTTCTCTTCTTCGTTTCGAAGGAAGGTGTCCAGTGACTTGAGGTCTGTCATATAGTCTTCTTTGCCAGTAGGAGAATTATAGGGAATGGGCGAAGAGCGGTAACGAGATCGTAGCCCACCGCTTTCCACTGGTCCAATACTGGCAGGGTACGGTGATCCACTGGGAGAGGGGCTGAAGCTGGAGACCTTGGGTGAATGAAAACAAATGGTTGCATCATTTGAGGAAGACAGAATTCCACCTTGATTTCTAAACCACACGAATATAAGACTTGGGGTTCGGGCTGGTTTTATTTTTCTCCTTTTTATTTACATTTTGGTTTCTTCTTTTTGCTTTGTCCTGGAACCAAGCAGCGACTCGAAACCAGGTGAAGTGACACTGGGGAAAAAGGACAAATCCCAATTTGATGGATTTCCATCTACTTTGCAAACTCTCTGCTAGTTGCTGCTCACTTTCAATGGCACATAGGACAACCCAAGGACCAAAGAGCGCCCTTGGGAGCTGTTTTGCTCCTTACCTTATTGTAGCTGCTGCTTGGCGAATAGGTTATAGCGCTGCCGTAAGACGCGCTGTTGCTTGACAGAGCCTGTAGCTGAGGGCTGTACCCTGTGATACAACTGGTGGTGAATTTTGGACTGGCACTGGGGGAGCGGGACGGGCTGTAGCTCAGCACACTCTGACCCTGGATCGGAGGAGAAGGTGTAGAAGAGGGGACTTTCTTTGCTGCCAGCTCGCGCGGGGGAGTTGTTTGTACCGCTGCAAAAAAAGGAAAAGCAGAATTAGCATTGGGGATGGAGCAGCCCCAAACTTTACCCTTTCAACACACACACACACAATGCTACTTGAAAGCAGTGTTATAAAGATGCTACAAGGAACACGAGAAAAATCTGGCCCCTACAGAACTCAGCAGTTCATCTACTGACAGGACAAAAAGGAGAAGACTGAGACACACAACCACAACTCGGTACAAATCCTGCAGCTTCAGATTTCAGTGAAGTGTTACCAGATCCCTTGCATAACCCCAGGAGCTTCTCTAAGTGGTTCTATCAGCTGCTCTACCTGCCTGCTTCGTGCATCTTTAGCAAGTTGAATGTCTTTAATTTATCTGTGCAAATCAACATAGAACCATAGAATCATTCAGGTTGGAAGAGCCCCTTGGGATCATCGAGTCCAACCATCAGCCCCACTCTACAAATTCCTTCCCTACACCAGATCCCCCAACACCACATCTCAACCACTCTGAAACACATTCAGGGATTCAGGGACTCAACCCCCTCCCTGGGCAGCCTGTTCCAGGGTCTGACCACTCTTGCTGGGAAAAATTCTTTCCTCATGTTCAGCCTAAACCTTCCCTGTTGCAGCTTCAAGCCATTCCCTCTCCTTCTATCGCTAATCACCTGTGAGAAGAGACCAGTACCAACCTCTCTACAATGTCCTTTCAGGTAGTTGTAGAGAGGGATGAGGTCTCCCCTCACCCTCCTCTTCCTCCAACTAAACAGTCCCAGCTCCTTCAAACGTTCTTCATAAGTTTTATGCTCCAGGCCCCTCACCAGCTCCATTGCCCTCCTCTGAGATCCTTGAACTCTGGTGAATCAGCGTTACTCCCACCTGCTTCCCATTTCCTAGGGGCAGACCAGCCTTGTGATGTTCAAGACCTTTCTCTCCGAGTGCTTGTTCTCCAGGCTGTCCTTTTCAGACTTCACATGAAGGTCTGTCTGAACCTGGTTCTCAATACCCAGCACGACAGTAGGGTATCAAGATTAAATATGAACCCACGCTTTCTGCCTTGCTCCCAGTCCCATGTTTAGGTTACAAATTCCTTATCCAGCCTCACAATGTCCGAGTCTCTTCCTGTCCTTCAGAAGCCACTATCATCTTGTCCTTCTACACCCTGTGTCTTTGTTTCCCCTCCAGTTCTCCTCATAAACACCAAATTACCACTCGATGTTGTGAACCTTAACATGCTGCAGGTAATTCAGTTTAATGCTCATGTCTGATGAAGTGATTCAGGACTCACTTCACTAAAGAATCCTGCCATTGAGAAAGATACAGTCTCGAAACAACAAAGAATAATGCCAGGCACCAAGACAGAGTGGTGGACCTGATGGAAAGCACTTCTGAGGAGAAGGATCTGGGGGTCCTGGTAGATGGTAAACTATCCATGAGCCAGCAATGGGCCCTTGTTGCCAAGAGGGTCAATGGAATCCTGGGCTGCACAGGGAAGAGTGTGGCCAGTAGGTCGAGGGAGGTCACTCTCCCCCTCTACTCTGCACTGGTGAGGCCACAACTAGAATCCTGCATCCAGTGCTGGGCTCCCCAGTTCAAGAGAGACAGGGAACTACTGGGGAGAGTCCAGCGTAGGGCAACAAAGATGATGTGGGGATTGAAGCATCTCCCTGATGGGGAAAGGCTGAGAGAGCTGGGACTACTCTCCAGAGCCTGCAGAAGATAAGGCTGAGGGGAGACCTTCTTCATGCTCACAAGTATCTAAAGGGTGGGCTGAAGGAGGATGGAGCCAGACTCTTTCCAGTGGTTCCCAGTGACAGGACGAGGGGCAACAGGCACAAGCTGGGACACAGGAGGTTCTATTCAAATACGAGGAAACGCTTCTTTCCTTGGAGGGTGTCAGAGCCCTGGCAGAGGCTGCCCAGGGAGACTGTGGAGTCCCCTTCTCTGGAGCCTCCCAAGCCCTGCCTGGATGCAGCCCTGAGTGATGTGCTCTGGGCAACCCTGCTGTAGCAGGGGAGTTGGACTGGATGATCTCTAGAGGTCCCTTCCAACTCTGACAATTCCATGATTTTCTGATAAAAAAAGATCACCAAGGATATTTATTGCACACACCTGCATTCTGCAACCCCAGCAGGGTCTGCTGGCCAGGACTCATGACCAAGCTCGTTGGTGCCACTGTGTATTTGAAGTACATCCAGAAATCAAACAAGGCATTCAGGCTGAACAGAGATGCAAGAGCGAGTTCTAGAAGAAACAAACACACAAGTTTTAACCACAGCTTGAGTATGGGGAGTAGTCAAAGTATATTATTTGTAAAACCAGGCATATGCTCATCAAAAATAGGTCATTATTACTGCTATCAATAAGTACCAATTTCGGGAAGCATCCCAGATTTCTTCAACTTCTTACACTAGAACCATTGGAGATATTTTCCTTGCTATACTGAGACTCATTTTTATCACTATCCTTCTCTCTTTTTTTAAATAGATAGTTATTTTCCAAAAAGGACATAAACTACTGCAATGAAGTTTCACAGTATTTCTTAAAAATCATCTTCCCAAATCATATCACTCATCTCAGGATTTTTTCCCCCTTCTTGCTTCATCCTCTAATATTTTGATACAGCCAGCTTAGAGTCTATTCATCTGGAACAAACTTTAATTGCTGTGAAATGCCATCCACACCCACACAGGGCAACATGGTAGTAAAACCTGCAGTGTTCTCCACACATGAAACAGATTCAGTTCACTAAACAAGTTCACCTTTCCTGATATATCTCAAAGTTGTTAACACTCCTTATTTGTCACGAAAAAAGGATGAAATTCCAACAGTTTCAAGGCACATAACAGAAAGCAAAAGAAAATGTTGGTTTAAATTAGAACAAAAAAAAAAAAGGCTCCCTTAAAAATGACCTCACTTAAAACTAAAACTGACTAGTGAAAAAAGAGAAGAACCCTGAAAATTAATTGAAATGCTGCAGCAACTCACCAATGTACCACAGTGGCCAGTACGTGATGTTGTAATACGAGCTTATGAGTTTTCCAGTCCTGAAAAGAAAACCAAGAAGTTATCATTTTAAAACTATTCAATCCCAGGAAATATGTAGGGACATACAAAGTAGGATGCTTGTTTGAATCACATGTACCATTTAACCTACATTTCAGTATATATCATGCCTGCAATAGACAAGTTAAGGAGTCCCCAGGCCCAGACCACTTTCCGAGCTTCAGTCTCCTTCTTCATCTTGATGGTCCTGTCGATGAGGGAAGTCGCTGGACTCTGTTCTGGTGTCATTGTCTCTAAGAACAAACACAGAAGACACAAACCCCACAAGTTTTATAAAGGAAGCCTCAGTCAGAAAGAATCACAGAATGACTGAATGATATGGGATGGAAAGGACTTCTGGAGATCCAACTCCCCTGCCAAAGAAGGTCCTCCTAGAGCAGGTTGCACAGGAACTTTTCCAGGCGGGTTTTGAACATCTCCAGAGATGGAGACTCCACCACCTCTCTGGGCAGCCTCTGCCAGGGCTCTGCCACCCTCACAGCAAACAAGTTCCTCCTCAGGTTGAGATGGAACTTCCCATGTTCCAGTTTGTGCCCATTTCCTCTTGTCTTCTCACAGGACACCACAGGAAAAAGACTGGCCCCTTCCACTTGACACCCACCCTTGAAATATTTATAGGTGTTGATCAGAATCCCCCTCAGCCTTCTCTTCTCCAGACGAAAAAGACCCAAGTCCCTCAGCCTTTCCTTTCCTGAGGCTCCAGGCCCCTCACCATCTTTGCAGCCCTCTGCTGTTCCCTCTCCAGCAGTTCCTTGTCCTTCTGGAACTGGGGAGCCCAGAACTGGACACAGTGCTCCAGACAGGACCTCCCCAGGGCAGAGTAGAGGGACAGGATAACTTCCCTCGACCTGCTGGTCACACTCTTCTTGATGCCCCCCAGGACCCCACTGGCACCTTGCTGAGTCAAGGTCATCCTGGTGTCCAGCAGGACTCCCAGGTCTTGTTCCTCAGAGCTGCTCTCCAGCAGGTCACCCCCATCCTGTCCTGGTGCAGGGGGTTATACCTCCCCAGGTGCAGGACCCTACACTTGCCCTTATTGCATTTCATAAGGTTCTTCTGACATGAAAGAAAACACAGTAATCCAAAATGAACAATATAAATGTTCTTTACCTTTAGCCATTGAGTGATGTCTACATATTTTACAAAGAAGCAGATTCTTTTTACCAGTAAAAATACATAATATTTCTCTGATGAACCCTACTGTCAGCACTGTCACCTCATTACTGAGGACAACGCCCATCATCTCCAGTGAGGTGCAGATAAGAGGACATAGACTGATTCCAACCCCATTTTTGAAAAATAACATCCTTCAAAAACAAGAGGCAAAGCTCCTGCCTTCTCCAGGCAAAGGAAACCAGAGGAAGGAAAGGCCTTGCACGGCTTTGCAGTTTTCAAACTGAAAATTCTCACTCATTTCAGTTGGTAACAGAGTATTTTCAGTCTGTACAGCCACCTCCTGTGGGTTCAGCACTCCTTTACCCCTAGTAATACCTTATGTGAAAGAAATAACCATGGGGACTTTTTCTGCTACTCCCATCACCAAAATATGCTACAGTCCCTTCCTGTCATTCGCTTAAAATCTTGTCTCCTCATTCTTCACTAAATGGGAACATAAATAATTTGCTTTTTGGTACAAATACTTCCAACTGCACATGGCTACCTTAAAAGAAATTAAAAAATACAAAACCCAAATCAGCTTACCTGCTTCTTACTGGTACAACGATTCAAAGGTGGAACAATGAACATCAGGGTTACTGGAAGAATTATAAAAAAAGACATTGCCTGGTATTTTTTGACAAGTTTTTCACATAGTTTGAGCCCCAAGACTTCCCTTCCCATCCTGACAAAGCTAGCAGCCCTAAGCAGAGATCCACTCCCCCATCCTCTATCCCTAAACCATGTCCTCCTGCACAAGCAGAAGTTGTACTGTTAAGGCACTGAAATAAACGTCAGATTTGGTCCTATTCTACTCACTTAGGAGGAATGGGTGTGAGGTTTTGACCCCTACACTGTAATATGCCTTACATACCACCTTGCCCTCTTCTACGAAAGCACAGTAATGAGGGAAGGCATCACATTGACAACTCATAAGGCACTAATCCCAGTGCCAGAGATCCCCCACACCTCCCCTTGCCCCAAACCCCTCAGCTTCCCCTGCACATGCCCCTCTGCCACACGCAGCCCCAGCACCCCTTTCCTAAGCCTCCACAGCACCTTCCACCCAGACCTCACTGTCACACACAAAGAAGCCCGATAGCTTCCCTGCCATGCACAGAGACCCTCAGGGCTCCCCCTACCCATACCCCATTGCCACAGGCACCAAATCTCTCCCCCAGCCAGCACCCTAATGCGTCGTCGGTCGTCTCCCTAACTTCCTAGACCCCATTGCCAGAGAGGCTGACACCCACACACACACACACACACACACACACACACACACACAGAGGCAGCCCCACAGCTCGCACTGCCCACACCGCTGTCACACAGAAGAGGCCCGACTGCGCCCCTCATCCCGTCCCCTGTCCCATTAAGGCGGCCCAACATCTCCACGCGCCCACAGCCCTGTCATAAACGCCTCGCTGCCACAAAGGGCCCACTCGCAGCCTGCCCTCAGAGCCAAGCTCCTCTGCAGGCCCGAGGAGAAGCCAGGTGGTGCTGGGGAGAGACAGTCACAGTACCTGCCTCCGGGGTGAGGGTCAGGGGATGTGAGGTGACACACAATTCCCCTCAAGGAGGGAAGGGACACCCCGTTTTCCCAGCGGGGGGAAGGGGGAAGGGGGGGGACACGCACGACAGAGCGCTCCCTTCACACCACCCGCGACAGGATGGCCACGCGCACGCGCACGCGCGGGCGCTGGCGTAGTGCGTCACTACCTGCGCCGCGCGGAGAGGGCGGGGACAGCAGGGGGGCTCGCGCCGCGGGTGTTCCGGCGGGAAGGAGGGCGCGAGGCTGGAGCTGAGGCGGCCATGTTGGCTGTCATGTTGGCTGAGGGTAGACCTTCGCGCTCTCTACAGCTCCCTGAAAGGAGGTTGTATAGAGGTGGGGGTCGGTCTCTTTCCCCAAGGAACAGGATATAGGACAAGAGGAAACGGCCTCGAGTTGCACCAGGGGAGGTTCAGAGTGGATATCCGAGAAAGTTTTTACACAGAAAGGGTTATTAAGCCCTGGTACGGGCTGCCTATTGTGTGGTTGAGGCACCATTCCTGGACGTATTCAAAAGATGGATTGACGTAGTGCTTAGTGACCTGGTTTAGTGATGGGTGTTTGTTAGGTTGATGGTGGGACTCTATGACCTCAAAGTCCCTTCCAATCCAGACAATTCTATGATTCTAAGATGGTGGAGTGGGGTTGACTGACTAACTCTCTGTCCTGTATGGTGTTGCAGTGGTGCAGAGCCATGTATAGCCATGTTTCCCCCAGTTACAGCTAAATTAATTGATTACACACAGTAATCTGACCACACCTTGCCAAGCCCAACATTTAAAACTAAGATATTTTGTGTCTGTTTGCCTGCTGTATAAGTGTAACTTCATATTTCTTTTCTGAAATGCTATCAATTGTAGAATCATGGAATGGTTTAGGTTAGAAGGGACCTTAAATATCATCTAGTTCCAACCCCCCTGCCCTGGGCAGGGACACCTCCCACCAGACCTGGTGGCTCCAAGCCCCCTCCAACCTGGCCTTGAACCCCTCCAGGGATGGGGCAGCCACAGCTTCTCTGGGCAACCTGGGCCAGGCTCTCACCACCCTCACACCAAAGTTCATCCCCACATTTCAGCTCAATCTCCCTTCTTTCAAGCGATGGACCTTGCCCTTGGACTTGTTGAACCCTGGAGCCACCTCTCAGGCCTACCCAAGTCCCTCTGAATGGCATCCCTCCCCTCCAGCGAGTCAGCCCCACCACACAGCTTGATGTGTGAATTTTCTGCTTAAATTGGTGTATCTAGAAGGTATTACCTGAGCTAAAGAGGGTCCAAATTGACTTGTTGGCTTTGTTGACATGCTTGTCTCATTAAATCTGGATGGAGAATCGTGCAGCATCGTCAGTGTGGTGATACATGGATTTATCTCAGTTTGACATTTTCACGTGAGACATCTTTTTGAGGTCAGAAAGCAGGGTATGTCAGCAGATGGGGAGAATCAGGAAGCAGCAGAGCGAGAGGAGCTGGATGGAGGAGCTGGACCTGGAAGAGGAGGCTCATTGAACTGTGGTGGCTGCAACAGCTCATACAATACAGGGACAGCAGCTTTGGAAAACAAAAAATGATCCGTGATACTCTGATTATCCAGGATATAATAATTTCTTAATTTTTCCCTCTCAGCTTCCAGTTTGGGTACAAACAATAACTGCCAAGTTGTCCCAGTGCCAGGGACACTGGGGACTGGGGGAATGTGTTCCTCTGTTTTAAAAAGCTGGTTACAGGGAACATATTTTCATAAAAATCCAGTTGGAGAAAGGGAGGCGACAAATTTAAACAGGATAGAAGTTGGTTCAGGAGATCCACACCAGTAGGTGATTTCTGCTAGTTTGAAACATCTCTTGACTTTGGCTCATTTTTTAAGCAAGAAAAGCATGAAATGGAGATAATATTGAAGGTCTGTTAAAAGCCCAGTTTGGCCTTCCAGTCCAACAGATGTATGAGGATGGGGTGAATTGCCCCTTTCCAGGTACACAGGAGGAAGAGTCTTGTTTTGGTGCGATTCCCAGCTCTCACACAAGCTGGAGTGAGAGGAGATGAATCCCACCCAACATCCCCCAAACGCTACAGACCAACAAGACTCGAGGACACTCCAGCCTTGCCCGAAGGACTTCAGTGGGCAGAAAAGAGGCCACTTTGCCATGCTGTCATCCCCGTGAGTCCTTCAGGTGCTGTTGGCCAACATGTTGAGGCTTCCTGAGGTGGTCGGCTGGACAACAGGTTGCCAAAGGGCTGCTCCAAATGCAGAAATCCTCACCCCACATCCAGTAATGAGCCTCCATGGCATATCCTTTTTCCTCTCTTCGGTGGCCTTACTGGCAGAACAACCCCTTGCTTTCTGGCGCTTGTCAGAAACCAGATGAAGGGGACTATGATGAGGGTGAGGAAGGCTTTGGGGGGGATCAGAGGGAAAATCCTGCACTGGCATTTTGATTATCTTGTCTGCTGTGCTCGAGCCAAGGTAGTATTTAATTCTGTGTTTTCTGCTGACACCTGCTGGCCCTTAGCAGAATGTTATTGCCTCCCTGCCTAAAAGTCTTTCACAACCTCGGAAGTTATTATTATTTATAACTACCTGGTGGGATGATGTCACTGTTAGAACTGGTCTTTAATCTCCAGCTGTAGGTAACTGATTGTATCTCTCCCACTACCCTTCCCATCCCCTTCTTGTTATTACCAGTTACAATTCATCTATGAGCTTGCTGTCCTAAAATGCAAAGCTACAGCATGATCCAGTGGAACGTGTGGTGCAATATAAACTGCTCCATGACTCAGACAGCTGAAATCTGGGGAGGATCCTGGAAATGTGAAGGTCTTGATCCCTGAATTTAAGGAAATTTGACCTGGAAATAAGTAGCTCCACCTCAGCTGGTGCTATTACACTGGCATGTAGCTGCAGGTTTTCAAGAGAGAGCAAAATGAAGGTTCTGCTCCTAAAATGGTGCTGCTCACATCCACAAGTGGTGAGCCACATACTGAAATCCCTACTCATTATTTATCCAGGTCATTCCCAAGGTGCCCTGCAGATTAGGGACGTGGAAATAATCCATTACTTACAGAAACAATAGTTCTCTCGCCAGTAATCCAAAACGACTGGCGTTACAGCTAATTAGCTTTGATCATTCAGGAGATGGAGCCCTTTACCATGTTGGTGTTACTGGTGTAGCTGGAGAAGAGGAGAAAAGAAGCATTTCTATTCCGAGGTGAAACGTGTGTGGGAGTTTTGAGGAATATGGTCTTGTTAAGAGGCTCGACAGAAACGATGAGGGTACTTTCCTGGGGCTGGGGCTGGCACTTCTCCCCGTGCTGTAGCTGTTTGGGGGGCCAGTCAACCTCGTGTCCCAGAGCCTCTCTCAGAACCTCACAATGCTGTGAGAATTAGCATTAAATAAGGATTTAATGTTTATATGTTGTTCTAAGTAACGCCACGTGTACCATGTTACTTCCCTGGAACACCTCCTCCAGAAAGCCCAAGATCAAAGGCGATGTTCTGATAAAAGGGAGAGCGACTCAAAAGGTGAATATGAGTTTTGTAAGTTTTCTGTAGGGTTCAAAAAAGCATTTTAGGGAATGTGCCAGGACCCTGTGGGAGAGCAGGATGTGATGCAGAAGGGATGTGCAGAGGGGACAAGTGAGGGGACCGGAAGGGTAAGGAAGGCTGAGTCCATCATGACTCATCTCCTCTCTCCTTCCCTTTGCTACTGAATTGCCAACCACTGATTTTGAGAGGATGGGAGACGAGGGGGGCTGCAAGCCATGGGCTTTCTTACCCTTCCCATGTGATGGGAGAGATCACAATGCTGTGTTTTGGTTGCTAGACCCCTTTTTAGATAAAAGGCAACAACAGAGGGTCCAGACTTTACAGAAAAGGACTGACTCTACCTAAATTTGATGACTTTTGAGGCCTTTCTAGTTGGAAGGAGGCAGGGGGGGCTTGTATCCACCATCCCTCTGTCAATGACAGCACAGGTAAATTGTTTATATATTAAGGCAGTTTTAAGCAACGAGATGAAGTTTGGTTAGATGAGATTAATTTTACCTTCTGCTTCTTAATGTGTCACCAGGGTGTTTGTTATTCACAGCGTGATACCACATCCTCTTTGGACACTGCAGAGAGTACGTCCCACCCCGCCCACGTTAGTATGCGAGGACCCTGAATGCACTAATTGGGGCTAATGTGGGGTTCCCACCCCCACACCCTCCGCCCCTTGGCGTGGGAACTGTGTTTCAGCTGAGGCTATTTGGTTTTTTGGTTCCTGTTTGAGCTGTGGTGGGTGCAGGGTGGACTTGGGTTTGTCGCTCTTGATGTCCTGGCTGTGGACCTGCTGTGTGACTGTGGACTTACCTGAGGACCTGGACTAAGGCTATCCCTGGTCAGTGCCACCAGACCTGCTCTACTCCTTTCTGCATCCCATGGGACCGTGCTGCTTGTGGTGAGCTCTTCACTCCCACCTTGCCTTGCTCTCACCTTTGGCTTCTGGCTTGCTGGGCGGTGCAACCCTGCTCTTGCAGCTCCCCAATTTGCTTGGGGGTTTTGGGCCCTGAGCACTACAGAGGGTGACTTTCAGCCTGTGCAGGACTTCACCTGTAGGTTACTCTCTGGTTCAAGGCTGATCACCAGACCCTGTAGGACATTATGGCCACATAAGGCCTTAGGGACCTATATAGGACCCTATAGGCCTACAAACCCTCTAGGACCTATGGGAGGTCACAGTATTGGTGGCTTCTGTAGCCCCTTCAGGGGGGATTAGGAGTGACTAGAAAGATTAAATGCAGCTCCTTAAATGCAATGGGTGGAGGCCACAGATGAGGATGGTCATGACACTCAGAGCTTGTTGGTGTACTTTAGACCCTGACATCACGTTTGGCGGGATCTCTTGCCAACATTTAAATCCATGCAGGGTGTAGCATGAGTAACGAAGCAAGCTGAATTTAAGTCCCTTCTTCCTGTTTTCAAAGAGCGTGTCCACCGGAGGTGGTGTGGACAGTCTGTCGGTTCTTTATGAAAGCCACAAGCTACAGGTTGGATTTGAGTTCCACCAGAGTTACTGTAGCTACAGAAAGAAGAAGTTCTCATGACGGTTCCTGTCTCTCAGGATAAAGTTGTGTTACCTGATTTATGTTGAGGGGAGTGGAGATACACTTGTTTCTCAAGAACTGAGTTAGGTTAAACATCAGAGACCTGGGAACTTGCAGGAATGTACCTTGTAGAGCATGTTCTCCACAGTATGCCCCCAAGCTATAACAGGCTGATCAATTCCTCTATGTCAGAACAAGTAGAACCCCTGCCTGAGGCTCCGCTTGTACCCAAAACCACGAGGCTTGGCCTTACAAAAGTCTTGTTTGGACTCTGCTGTGAACCCATGATGAGAAACCACTGCCCTGGCTGCGGAGGGGCAGGGTGGGAGTGGAGATTGGGGAAGTCTCCTCGGGGAGGTGCTGACAGATACTGAGAGCGGTACAGGTGAGATCTTCTGGGGTTTGTCAGAGACTTCTTTTTCTCGGTCTCCTGAGACTGATTGCAGAGTAGCTGAACCTGTGTTAGCTCCCAGGAACTCCACCTGCAGGGTCAGCACCTGGCTCTTCCTCATTAACATTTCATAGAATCATAGAATAGTTTGGGTTGGAAGGGACCTTGTTCCAACCTCTGGCCCTGGGCAGGGACACCTCCCATGAGACCAGGTTGCTCAGAGCCCCCTCCAACCTGGCCTTGAACCCCCCCAGGGATGGGGCAGCCACGGTTTCTCTGGGCAACCTGGGCCAGTGTCTCACCACCCTCACACCAAAGAAGTTCTTCCCCACATCTCAATTTCCCCTCTTTCAGTTTAAAATCGTTACCCTGCATCCTGTTGTTCCACTCCCTCATCAAGAGTCCCACTCTGTCTTTTGTGAAGGCCCCCTTTAGGGACCAGAAGGGGCTCCAAGGTCTCCCCGGAGCCATCTCCAGTCTGAACCCCCCCAGCTCTCTCAACCTGTCCTCACAGCAGAGGGGCTCCAGCCCTCCCAGCATCTCTGTGGTCTCCTCTGGCCCTGCTCCAGCAGGTCCCTGTCCTTGCTGTGCTGAGGACTCCAGAGCTGGACACAGTGCTCCTGGTGGGGTAGGGGGACAAATGAAGAGCGTATCCAACAGCCGTCTGGCTCTGCCTGTCATTCAGGGACAACCACAGCTGGCTGTTCCCACAACCAAAGGAGAGCCAGATGGTTCCCAAAGCTCAGCAAGGAGAACACCCATCACTGTTACTCCTTCAGCATAGACAGTGCCACCTCAAATATCTGGGCACCTTTAGGGAAAGTGACGATCGAGATGGAGGCTATTCCAGCATAGGAAACCTGTGTCACCTTTTCCTGAGGAGGAAACTTCCTCAGCCGAGGATTCCTAGGAAGCCTGTCCAAGGAGAAGGGTTTACCTGCACAACTGAGCTCTGAAGGTCTTTTCCACCCAAGGCTTTTTTTCTCCTCCTGTTCTACAAGAAGCAAGCATGTGGGTCTTGCTGCAGCCTTGCTTTGCTTGAAGCACCTGCTGGCTGGATCTGTGCGAAGCCATCCCAACTGAAGACCAGGGGGGTGCAAGTAATTTCAATAAATAATATATTTAAACTAGCTGGCTTATATCTAGAAGTGTCTAACCTGCATATAAGAGGGAATTTCTAGCATGGCCTTGGCCTAGTCCTTCAGAGACAACTTGTTACATGCCAGGCAGGACCCAGGATGTGCTTGCTATCCCCAGAGCGATGATTACCCCCGATTATTTCAATTACTTCTTCAAAATAATCACCCAGATTGAGTATTTCTGCTGGGGTGAGATCTGTCTGCCGGCTCCCTCCGTGTAACAAGGAGTGGGCTGTTAAAAAAGTCTACGTGAGGAAACCCCATGACCAGGAGTCAACTGGTAGAGCTCCTCACCCCCAGCGAGGGCTGGGATGGCGTTTGGTTTGACTTTTGCTTTCCTTGACCTAGAAAACTGTGCAACCCAGGAGCTTTGTGGACAGAGCTTAGAAAACAGCTCCTCCCCTCACAGGTTTGAAGGTGTCAGTGGAAAATATTTTTTTTTTTTGGAGGTGAAGTTGACCTCCTGTCTGGTGGTTGCCTTGAAAGCTCTGATAAATGTGAGAACTTACTCACATGGGTTGCAGATATGTTTTATCTGGAAAAAAAAAGAGAAGGATTTCTTACCAAGTCTTGTATAAATTCACCTTCGCTTAGGCTGAGCTGAACTTCACGTCAACCATGAAGCTGATTTTGATCTTCAGTGCCCTCTTCGGGGCCTCCTTGTGCCTGGAAACTTTTGTTGGGTGAGTTATGCTTTCAGGGAAGATCTTTAATTTAAGGCTGTGTTTTCCAGTTGTTGTTTTTCATGATCTTACCTTCACAAAAAGTCCGTGGGGCACGTTCTTTGGTTCTTATGACTGTCTTGTCTTGCTCTTTGGTACTCTGCTATTTGAAGGAACCCCTCTCTTTAGATTCATTTGGGTTTTCCAAGGAGAAGGGGTCTAGCTGAAGAGTTGAGCTCCTAAATTTATGTTCACCCAAGGTTTTCTTTAGGCTCTGACTGTACCTGGGGAGCGGTCTCAAGCCTTGATCTGGAGCTGAGCCTCACTGCAGAGCTTGAGTGTTCAGCTTGACAGATCTGGCCCAGCACAAAGCAGAGCAAAACCAACAGGTTTCAGGTGGGAAAGGTCACTAGTTTCCCTTTGCTTTTGAAGTTTCTTACTTCTCTTTACATGCTTAATCCTCTTCAAAGCTTTTCTAAGCAATTTGAGTTCTTATTTCCAACTGTTATCTGCATGTTGCATTGCAAAATTATCTCCTTCTCCTTAAAAATCTCGTTATTTCCTCACGGTCTTACCGACTCTGTAAGAACTTTCACAGAAGATGATAAAAACATTATAGGATCTTCCTGAGAGGGTAGAATCTTCCAGATTAACTGACCACTGCGTTCTAGTGAGTAAATTTGTATATAAAGATGTAAAGGGTTAAGAATAAGAAATAGTATACATAATTTACTAAAACTCTATGATTTGTAAAGCTATTTTGAGCACTTAACCTGGGCTCTGGCATAACGTAGGCCGGATTCTCAGGTATTCATTCCTCAGACACATCCAGTAGTGGTGGTTAATGAGCCTCATCTCTTCACAGAAGAGATCCACAGTGGAAAATATTGGTGGTGGAGAATCCAATACTAAGTTATTCATATGGTGAAGTGCCTACAGTGTTGATTTAACTGTCGCAAGAATCTTATACCTTAATTGGCCGGGCTGAGGAACCTGGTGTTAATGAGTGTCCCTTCTCAGCAGCTGAGGCCACGCTGGTAAATAAACACGCAGGTGGCTGGGCTCCCACGCCAAGTCCCCTCTCTTAAGACTTATCTTCCAGTTCTGCAGTCACTCACATCGATTCTCTCTGAGTCATCTCCCTTTTCCAGCGCTGCTTGCAGTGGGTGCCAGCAGAGCAGCTGGGCCAGCTCAGGATAAGGAGTTCTGTGGATTTTCATCCTGTCTCCTGCAGTAGCCAAAGGGAAGAGGATGAAAACAAACACACCAAACGCTTTAACCACCAAATGCCACTTCCAAACGTAGTGTTAATGCTGGGCTCACCTGCAGTAATCCCCAGGCTCTACAGTTATGGAGTACATCCATGCTTTTTGCCTGTGGGATTGATCCCAGGCTGTAATTCCAGTTGTTAATGCGTTATGGCTTTCAGATTTCCTTCAGAACGCTCTTCACCCCGTTTCTGAGTAGGATCAGGGTGCTCAGGGAGTCACCACCAGGTGTTCCAAATGCTGAGGGACATGGGTTTCAGTGGTGATTTTGGCAGTGTTAGGTTGATGATTGGACTCCGTGATCTTACAGGTCCCTTCCAACGAGATGATTCTCCCTTTCTATGATCTTCTGTCCCCCATCTGTAGCACACACTTGGTGTTTGTAGATTCTTTTGTCATTTCATAAAAGCTTTTGGTGAAAGGGACCTTCAGAAGTCTTTAGTCCTCCCTCCTGCTCAGAGCAGGGCATGGAGCTGTTTCCCCTTATCATCATCTCCCCAAATTAACAAGAGTCTGTTGCTTTTTTGTGACTCAAGTCATCGTAGGCTGTAATTAGATCGGCTTAAACAAGCCTGGGTCCATCAGCCTCTCCTCATGGTACTGTTTGCCTGTGCCTATTTTACCACTGTGTTTTAGTGATCTAAAAAACCACATGGAGACCGTACACCAAGATCACTAATGCAGCCTAAGTTAATCACTGGGGTTACCTGTGGAGTGAGGTGCTTCCAGGTGGTGATTCATTTCACCTGGAATGGTGCAGGCCACCCTCTGATGGTATCAGCTTCTGACAACACAGGGAAGTTTGTCAAAACTGAAGGAAGGTGAAATGAATCCCCTATTTAGCGTTCGGTTTGCCTTTTCCTATAGTGCTCCCCCAACATTTGCAAACTCAGCCAGAGGTAGGGTTTATTTTTTCAAGTTCTTGGCAAAAAATAACTAAGAAATACAAGAATGATCCCTGTAAACAATTAAAAACTCAGCCCCTTGGTGTCTTGTCTTAAAATTTGCCATTTAACTAGTTACTAATCGTGTAGTGGGCTGGCCCTGCAGGTCTTGGTTGAACTCTTGGGTGACACTAAATCAACTGGGGGTTGGACTAGATGATCTCCAGAGGTCCCTTCTAACACCATACTACTCTGGGATTCTGTGAACTGTGTTAAAGAAGTCCATATCAGCTGGTAGCGCACAAATAACTACCCAGCAAACTAATGATCTTAATAACAAGGTAGTTCCCGACCCCTTTTTGAGATTTTTTCTGAAAACTTACTGATTTATTGCAGGGACCAGGTTCTTCGAATCAAGGCAAGAAATGAGGAGGAGGTTAAGCAGTTGCAGCTTTTGGAATCCCTGGAACACCTTGAGGTATGTTATTACCACAGAGGTGGTTTTTAACGGTTCAGACTGGGGTAGGACTTATCAGGGCAGGACTTTGCCTCGTGTTTGGAAGGTTCTTACCATACTGTGGCAGCTGCCATAGGTAAATTTACCATCTCAATATTTGGTGTTTGATGTGCAAGTCCTAGTACCAGCTTGGTATTCAGGAGTGCCTGCATCTGATTTTATTTTTTTTCCCTACTGGGTTTACAATTTGAATTGATCTGCTTTTAACCTTACTATCAAAAAGCTTGTTTTTAAAGTAGAGAGGCTGATGTTTTTGTACTTATCTCCCAGTGTTGTGGGAGGAATTTATTAGTTTGAGCCTACACTGTATAGAAACAGGCAAACACACTATAAATTTCTAGGTTATTACTATTCTTATTGCCTTTGGTGAGAGCTTTTACTATCACTTTCTTTAAAAACATTTATTTGAATAGTGTAGAAACTAGAATTTAGAAAAGCCCTGCCCAAGGGAGAAACAAAACCGATGGGTTTCATGTTGGCTAATACTGTGATATGGAGATTTTTTGGAAACTATTTCTGGTAAAGGGGGAAATAGTAAATTCATCACAGAAAACCAAAATTTCCTCTTGGCTTATAAGACTGAAGCTCTGAAGTCAGTGAAAAATGCTGACTTTAGCCTCCAGTGAATCTTTTTTGTCATGAACTCATTCAATGGTGGAGGGTGCTGTAGGCGTGATGGGGAGCCGTTCAGTTTGGGAGAAATCAGTGTTTCTAAAGCTTTAGAAGAGCTGTTTGTAGAACACTTTCCCCAAACCAAATCCATTTTCCTGTCTCTTTTCAGCTTGATTTCTGGATAAATCCCTCTGCTGCCGCCCTCCCTGTGGATGTACGGATCCCTGCTCACAATGTCCAAGCAGTCAAAGCCTTCCTGGAGTCCCAGGGGATTGCGTACTCCATCCTGATTGAAGACCTGCAGGTAAGTACATGATTAGCTTTTAAATCCCATGGAAGAAGAAATAAATAGTGATTCCCAATCTGGCCTCATTCATTAATTCCTGGATTCTTCTATACTCTGCTTTCTATGAGCTCCTCCCCTTATTTTTGTAGCCTGTGGATTAATTTCTCAAAGACAATCCGTGGATCACTGCTGCTACCTGGAACCGTGTAGAATAGGGACATCAATAAACTCATAGGCTCCATGGGGCTCTTCTTCTAACCCTTGAGGACTTTTTTTTTGGTGGTCTTTTGGCCTCAGAGAATCACAACACTAAAGTTACTTATAATTGAATAAATTGTGTTAAGAGCAGCTCTGCATCATAATTCGACAGAGCTGTTCCCCACCGTGTGAGTGACCTCACCCCCTTGGGCATTAATCCAATATTTCTTCATGAGCTGTAACCTTAAAATGACACTAAAATAACATTAAACTCAGCAAAAATGGTGCCTTTTTTCTTTTTTTTTTTTTTTTTCCTCCCCAGGCTTTCCAATGCTGTTCTCATTCCTGTTAACAAGCATTTAAAGATTAATACTGATCATTTAAACACTAGTTTTCTTGCCCACTTCCCTACAGATACATTCAGCAGAAACATCTGTTTACTCCGAGGCTGTGGGGAGCTCAGGGCAGGCGCAGGAGCTAACGAGCAATGCCATCACACCATTATTATTAATTAAGCAGGGTTTTTTTTCTCAACATTTGAATGGCTTCTTCTA
The DNA here is from genome assembly GCA_013400055.1 of Nycticryphes semicollaris. Lineage (NCBI taxonomy): Eukaryota > Metazoa > Chordata > Aves > Charadriiformes > Rostratulidae > Nycticryphes > Nycticryphes semicollaris. Next base: position 174,095 of record VXBJ01006304.1, on the reverse strand, counting down.
GGCTGTTCTAGATAAAGAAAAGCAAGATATGGCCTACAGTCAACAGAAGGAGCGCAGCAGCAGCAGCTTCAACTATGGGACTTACCACACTCTAGATGACGTGAGTACCTCAGCTTTCAGAGAAGAGGATTCTTTTTTTCTGGGTTAGTTTTTTTTTTTTTCCCTGCTGTTTTCCATGAAACATCCTATATTTGGATATAAAATGTCTTTCCAGTGCCTTTTGGCATGGGGTTTTGTTTTTAAATGGATTAATTTTGTGGTCAGTGCCATGAGCCAGCACTTTCCCTGACGGAGCGTTGGAACAGAGAAGTGATGATCATGGTTTTTCATAAACTCTTCTGCAGAGTTCTGGCAAAGCCCTTCCTTCTGACACTCAAAAGAGATTGAGAAGTAAATGAATCCCAAAATAGGGAAACATAGGAAGCTGTAGCCATCAAGCAGAGCAGAGGGTCAGGTATTTTTTTTACTACCAGAAGTGATTCTGTGTTTTGAACTTACTCCTGAACTAAGTAGATCTTGATGGTGTAGCAGTGCTACCTTCTGCTTTGTTAGGAAGAGCATTGACCACACAGATGTAAGTTGAGATGGAGATCTCATAGTCCCCGTAGTTTCACGTTGTTCTGGGCAGTGCTATACAGAAATGTGATGTAAATCTCAAAATATCTCTTGGTTTCAGATTTATGCAGAACTGGATCATCTCGCATCTGAGTACAGCAGCTTTGTCAGCAAGCTCCAGATTGGGGAATCCTACGAAAAGCGACCTTTGTATGTGCTGAAGGTACATACATGTGACACATGGCACAGCATATGTGCAGACCTATGTGTATACATATTATAGGTACAGCACAAGTCAGTCCAAAGCCTCCTCAGTCTACACGGGATGGTTTTTGTCTCAAAGGTGTCAGTGAGAGTTTTAAAACTTTCTGGTTTGTTTTGACAGTTCAGCACCGGAGGAAGCCGCCGTCCTGCGATCTGGCTGGATGCTGGGATCCATTCCCGAGAGTGGGTTACTCAAGCCAGTGCCATATGGATGGCTAAAAAGGTCGTTTCAGCAGTGATGGATTGTTATTTATTTTTTAATTTATTTTAGGAATGCCTCTGGCTATTTAAAAGTGTATCACACCTGTATGTGTTGAGCCAGCGCTGTTCACTCTCCTTCTCCCCTCTTAAAACACAACTGACTCCAGAGAGATTAAGCAACCGCTTAGACAAAGAGTTAAAAAATGCTGTGTGTTGTTACAGCACCTGGGAGAAGTTTAGGTAGACAAAATGTAGTAGCTCAGGTGAAATTGTTGAGGACTGCATGGTTGATAGTTGGACAAGTGAAGAGAATGTCTGGAGAGCAGCCCTGAGGAGAAGGACGTGGGGGTGTTGGGGGATGAGAAGCTCAACATGAGCTGGCAACAAGCTCTGGCAGCCCTGAAAGCCCCCCCCCATCCTGTGCTGCATCCCCAGCAGCATGGCCAGCAGGGCAAGGGAGGAGATTCTGCCCCTCTGCTCTGGGGAGACATTCCCTCCCCCTCAGTGCTGCCTCCAGCTCTGGGGCCTCAGCACAGGAAAGACATGGAGCTGTTGGAGTAGGGCCAGAGGAGGCCACGGAGATGCTGGGAGGGCTGGAGCCCCTCTGCTGTGAGGACAGGCTGAGAGAGTTGGGGGGGTTCAGCCTGGAGAAGAGAAGGCTCCGGGGAGACTTTAGAGCCCCTTCCAGTCCCTAAAGGGGCTCCAGGGGAGATGGGGAGGGACTCGTGATGAGGGAGGGGAGCCCTAGGATGAGGGGGAAGGGTTTTAAACTGAAAAAGGGGAGATTGAGCTGAGATGTGGGGAAGAACTTCTTTGCTGTGAGGGTGGTGAGACCTTGGCCCAGGTTGCCCAGAGAAGCTGTGGCTGCCCCATCCCTGGAGGGGTTCAAGGCCAGGCTGGATGGGGCTTGGAGCAACTCTCAAACCCTTTGAGCTTCCTCCAAGCTCCAAAGCTAACGAGGCACAGTTATGACCAGCAGGAAATTAATGTTTCTTGTTTGCCTGCCCCGAAAGCCAGACTTGCCTCTGCACGTAGCTGTTAGAGCCTCAGCAGGAGAGAAATATGCTGATAATCACGATGTACTGTATTGTCTCTGCTTAGATCGCCTCAGACTATGGGAAGGACCCATCCATCACCTCTCTGCTGAACAACATGGACATTTTCCTGCTGACAGTCTCCAACCCTGACGGATACGTGTTCACTCACACCACGGTGAGTAAGCAGGCTGTGTGACTACGCTGACTTAGGAAGCTGTCGTTTATTGCAAAGCAAATAATAAACAGGAGGGAAGTAGGCTCTGATAAGTCCATTTCTTCACGCTGTATAAGGAGGAGTAACAGAAGAGTTGGGCAGCCAAAAATACTGATTACTTACCTAACCCATCTTAACCCTCTGTAAATTCACCAGCCCTTCCATTTCTGTCCGTTGGTATGTCTTGGTAGTCAGCCCATGAGAAATAATCTAAGGATCGTGTGCCTGGGGTGGCTTCCTGATGAGTGGCAGCTGGTTCTGGGTGGTGGTTTTAACGCAAAGACCCAGATTCGCTCCGTTTCGACGCTGTCGTGTTTCTTTGTTTCAGAACCGCATGTGGCGGAAGACCCGCTCCAGGAACGCCGGCAGCTTGTGCGTGGGGGTTGATCCGAACAGGAACTGGGATGCAGGGTTTGGAGGTAGGAATAAAGCTTCTGGATTCTGGCAGACACTGAGAAGAAAAAATCCCGGATCCTGTCATGCGGGACCAGCAATTGCCTCAATTATAAGGGATCCAGGACCAAAATGGTCGTATGGGATGGTAGTTGTGTTTTATAAAGATAATTTGGCAGTGATTAATTGCTAGTGAGTACAGGAGGAAGGCAGCAATCTGTGTCATTGAGAAGTACATCCCTTGTGAATTCATTCTCTGTCGCTGCTGTTTGAGCATTTATCAGCATTTAAGGCCTTGCCCTTGGCTAAAGGCCTGTTCTTAGGAAAGCCCAGCTTTGTGGTGTTCTGCTTTGACCTTTCATGAATGCCAGTTCTTACAGGTTTGCCTTTGTTCCCTCTTTGCACCTGACAGGTCCTGGAGCCAGTAGCAATCCCTGCTCTGACTCTTACCGTGGGCCCAGTGCCAACTCCGAGGTGGAAGTCAGATCTGTGGTCAACTTTATTAAGAATCACGGAAACATCAAGGCTTTCCTCACCCTCCACAGTTACTCTCAGCTCCTGATGTATCCCTACGGCTATAAATGCACCCAACCGGCCGACTACGCCGAGCTGGTGAGACATCATGACTTAGTTTTAGCTTCCTCTCTTCTCTCCAGCTGCCTTTCTGTATTTACCTTGAGATTCTGGGATAAAAATGAGAGGCTAAACTCTGCCATCTGTACCAGTAACCATCTGGGAGAACGAACCAAAACCGGGTGCAATGCCTTGAAAAGAGGAATCTTGGTCATACGCGAGCACGTGCCATCCCCACCCCTTCTCAGCCCTTCTCTGCTCATCCACCTTCCCTTCTTTCCACTTTAAAGACAGCGTCGCAGCTGTAAGGGTATCTTTGAGGAGACATGGCTCTCACAATCATAATTCAAAAGGAAAAGACCTCTGGAGGTCTCCAGTCAGACCCTCTGCTGAAAGATTGTCAGGCTTTGGAGTCACAGCCAGTTTCAAGGTTCCCTTGGGTTCCTTAGGGCCTTGCCCAGCTGAGTGTTACATTAATTGTCTCCATTTGTTTTGATATTTCTAAAGACAAAGTCCACAGCTTCTTCAAGCCCGTCCCAAAGTTTCCCCACTCCCACTGGGGATTTTCTTTTTTCCCTAATACCTCAATGCAATTTTCCCCTGTGGCAATTTGTTCACTGCCTCTCCTCCTTTTGCCCTGCTCCAACAAGAGCCTGGCGCTGCTTTCACTACAAAGTTGAAGCCAGCACAAAGCTGACCACTGAGTCACAGGATCACAGAATAATATGGGGTTGGAAGGGACCTCTGGAGATCACGTAGTACAACCCCCAGCCAGAGCAGGTCCACCCAGAGCAGGTCCCACAGGAACATCTCCAGGGTGTTTGGAAGATCTCCAGAGAAGGAGACTCCACCACCTCTCTGGGCAGTGTCTGTCAGGGCTCTGCCACCCTCAGAGTGAACAAGTTCCTCCTCATGTTGAGATGGAACTCCTCATGGAACTTCTTGTCCTGACACTGGGCACCACTGGAAAAAGACTGGCCCCATCCTCCTGACACACCCACCCTTGAAGTATTTATAGGCGTTGATCACATCCCCCCTCAGTCTTTTCTTCTCCAGACTNCTGGGTGGTGGTTTTAACGCAAAGACCCAGATTCGCTCCGTTTCGACGCTGTCGTGTTTCTTTGTTTCAGAACCGCATGTGGCGGAAGACCCGCTCCAGGAACGCCGGCAGCTTGTGCGTGGGGGTTGATCCGAACAGGAACTGGGATGCAGGGTTTGGAGGTAGGAATAAAGCTTCTGGATTCTGGCAGACACTGAGAAGAAAAAATCCCGGATCCTGTCATGCGGGACCAGCAATTGCCTCAATTATAAGGGATCCAGGACCAAAATGGTCGTATGGGATGGTAGTTGTGTTTTATAAAGATAATTTGGCAGTGATTAATTGCTAGTGAGTACAGGAGGAAGGCAGCAATCTGTGTCATTGAGAAGTACATCCCTTGTGAATTCATTCTCTGTCGCTGCTGTTTGAGCATTTATCAGCATTTAAGGCCTTGCCCTTGGCTAAAGGCCTGTTCTTAGGAAAGCCCAGCTTTGTGGTGTTCTGCTTTGACCTTTCATGAATGCCAGTTCTTACAGGTTTGCCTTTGTTCCCTCTTTGCACCTGACAGGTCCTGGAGCCAGTAGCAATCCCTGCTCTGACTCTTACCGTGGGCCCAGTGCCAACTCCGAGGTGGAAGTCAGATCTGTGGTCAACTTTATTAAGAATCACGGAAACATCAAGGCTTTCCTCACCCTCCACAGTTACTCTCAGCTCCTGATGTATCCCTACGGCTATAAATGCACCCAACCGGCCGACTACGCCGAGCTGGTGAGACATCATGACTTAGTTTTAGCTTCCTCTCTTCTCTCCAGCTGCCTTTCTGTATTTACCTTGAGATTCTGGGATAAAAATGAGAGGCTAAACTCTGCCATCTGTACCAGTAACCATCTGGGAGAACGAACCAAAACCGGGTGCAATGCCTTGAAAAGAGGAATCTTGGTCATACGCGAGCACGTGCCATCCCCACCCCTTCTCAGCCCTTCTCTGCTCATCCACCTTCCCTTCTTTCCACTTTAAAGACAGCGTCGCAGCTGTAAGGGTATCTTTGAGGAGACATGGCTCTCACAATCATAATTCAAAAGGAAAAGACCTCTGGAGGTCTCCAGTCAGACCCTCTGCTGAAAGATTGTCAGGCTTTGGAGTCACAGCCAGTTTCAAGGTTCCCTTGGGTTCCTTAGGGCCTTGCCCAGCTGAGTGTTACATTAATTGTCTCCATTTGTTTTGATATTTCTAAAGACAAAGTCCACAGCTTCTTCAAGCCCGTCCCAAAGTTTCCCCACTCCCACTGGGGATTTTCTTTTTTCCCTAATACCTCAATGCAATTTTCCCCTGTGGCAATTTGTTCACTGCCTCTCCTCCTTTTGCCCTGCTCCAACAAGAGCCTGGCGCTGCTTTCACTACAAAGTTGAAGCCAGCACAAAGCTGACCACTGAGTCACAGGATCACAGAATAATATGGGGTTGGAAGGGACCTCTGGAGATCACGTAGTACAACCCCCAGCCAGAGCAGGTCCACCCAGAGCAGGTCCCACAGGAACATCTCCAGGGTGTTTGGAAGATCTCCAGAGAAGGAGACTCCACCACCTCTCTGGGCAGTGTCTGTCAGGGCTCTGCCACCCTCAGAGTGAACAAGTTCCTCCTCATGTTGAGATGGAACTCCTCATGGAACTTCTTGTCCTGACACTGGGCACCACTGGAAAAAGACTGGCCCCATCCTCCTGACACACCCACCCTTGAAGTATTTATAGGCGTTGATCACATCCCCCCTCAGTCTTTTCTTCTCCAGACTAAAGAGACCCAAGTCCCTCAGTCTTTCCTCCCAAGAGAGATGCTCCAGGCCCCTCACCATCTTTGCAGCCCTCTGCTGTTCCCTCTCCAGCAGTTCCCTGTCCTTCTGGAACTGGGGAGCCCAGAACTGGACCCAGTGCTCCAGATGGGGCCTCCCCAGGGCAGAGCAGAGGGGGAGAATGACCTCCCTCCACCTGCTGGTCACACTCTTCCTGATGCCCCCCCAGGATGCCATTGGCCTTCTTGGCCACAAGGGCACATTGCTGGCTCATGGGCATCCTGGTGTCCCCCAGGACTCCCAGCTCTTGTTCCTCAGAGCTGCTCCCCAGCAAGTCACCCCCATCTCAATCCTGGGAGACCTCCCACTGGTCTACTTGAAGAAGTTTTCTACCAAGAAAACTTGGGGTTTTCTGGGATCTCTTGAATCTTCTCTTGACAGGACAGTTGGTGAGATGAAACCCTGGATGATCAGATATAGAACCTGCTATGATTTAATTCACCCACAATGTCACCTCCCAAAACTACTGTGGAATCTGGGGGAGCTCTCACTAGTGTGAGCGATTGAAAAAATGGATTTGGCCCTAGTTTTTTGGGGGGATGTGAAAGATTTTGTGAAAATTTGTGGAGATTTCCCCGAGTATGTTTCAGGCTGGTGAGACTGTAGTGTTTAGTCTCATTAATTGTGGCTACTTTCTAACTTGTCCTTCACCTCCTCCTCTCCAGAATGCTTTGGGAAGAGCTGCTGCCAGTTCCATCCGGTCCCTGTACGGCACCACCTTTACAGTGGGGAGCATTTGCACTACAATTTGTGAGTATTTTGCTAATCTGAGCTTTTACGGGCTGTCACAGAATCCCAGAATGCTCTGGGGTTGGAAGGGACCTCTGGAGATCAGCTCCTCCAACCTCCTGCCAGAGCAGGGTCACCCACAGCAGGTCCCACAGGAACGTGTCCAGGTGGGGTTTGAATGTCTCCAGAGAAGGAGACTCCACCACCTCTCTGGGCAGCCTCTGCCAGGGCTCTGCCACCCTCAGAGTGAAGAAGTTCCTCCTCAGGTTGAGATGGAACTTCTTCTGTTCAAATTTGTGCCTGTTCCCTCTTGTCCTGTCACTGGGCACCACTGGAAAAAGCCTGGCCCCTTCCTCCTGACACCCACCCTTGAAGTATTTCTAGGTGTTGATCACATCCCCCCTCAGCCTTCTCTTCTCCAGACTAAAAGGACCCAAATCCCTCAGCTTTTCCTCCCAAGAGAGATGTTCTAGTCCCCTCAGCATCTTGGTGCTCCTCTGCTGCACCCTCTCCAGCAGTTCCCTGTCCTTCTGAAACCAGGGAGGCCAGAACTGGACCCAGTCCCTCACAAAGCAGGAGAGCAGAACTCAAACCAACCCTCTTTTCACCCGTCTGCCTCTTCTCCCTTTCTCTTTCAGACCAAGCCAGCGGAGGCAGCATCGACTGGAGCTACGATTACGGCATCAAATACTCTTTCGCCTTCGAGCTGCGCGACACGGGTCGCTACGGCTTCGTCCTGCCAGCCAGCCAAATTATCCCCACCGCCGAGGAGACCTGGTTGGGCCTGAAAAAAATCATGGAGCACGTGCGTGACAACCCCTACTGAAAGCCAGGGTGGGCTTTTTTACGAGGGTGAGCGGCCAGCTCGTTAATCCTCTTCCCTCGGTGTTGCTTGCGGCTTCCCTAACGAGGCGGCACCTGCCTGAATAAAAAACCCATGTGCATTCCTCCTACGGCGAGACGTGTCTGCCTCTTAAAAAAAACAACCAAGAAAACCAAACAAAAAAAGCTTTTAGGGCTTGTCTTCCTCACTGCAACTCTCTGTGCATGTGGTAGACCCCTTCAGAAGATGCTTAGGACACGCTTGTGGTCCACCTCGATGGGACGCAGGAGGAGCAGTGACGCCAGGAGGATGGAAGGTGGGGTGGGAAGGGAGGCGAGGCTTGTCCCCTGTCCTGCTTGTCCCCTGTCCTGCTTGTCCCCTGTCCTGCCTGGTGCCCTCTGCGCCTCCGGCCCTCTCAGTAAATCCAAAATACGTTTGCTCCAAGCAACGCCAGCCCTTCCTGGTGTGTTGGGGCCTCTGCAAACCTCCCTGCCCTCGCAGCAGCCCCCTCCTCACAACCAGCCCTGTCCCCAGGGCAGAAGGGAATGAGGGTGTGGGGTTTTTTAAAGTATTTCTGACATTTGTGGATTGAAAGAGGTGTGAGCTCTTCAGAGCAGCTGAAGCACTTGAATAATCAACTGGATCACCTAGAAAGTGAATTGCTCCTCTACTGGAGCCCAACTGCAGCAGGGGGGATTATGTGGCCCTGCCATATTGTCCCCTCCAGTAGTGGCCAGTGGCTGTTTGGAGGGGACAGGAAAGAACTGAAGGCCACGGAGATGCTGGGAGGGCTGGAGCCCCTCTGCTGTGAGGACAGGCTGAGAGAGTTGGGGGGGTTCAGCCTGGAGAAGAGAAGGCTCCAGGGAGACCTTAGAGCCCCTTCCAGTCCCTAAGGGGGCTCCAGGAGAGATGGGGGGGACTCTTGATGAGGGAGGGGAGCCATAGGACAAGGGGGAAGGGGGAGACGGAGCTGAGATGTGGGGAAGAACTTCTTTGGTGTGAGGGTGGGGAGACCCTGGCCCAAATTCTATGAATTTGATTCTTTCTGCAAAACAACTCCCTGTTGCTGCTCTCGTGAATTTGGGGGCTGCAGCAGCGCTGGCTTCTGGGTGCAGAACGGGCTGGTGGGAAGGGCCCTGATGTTAAAGCAGCGTAATTCAATCTGTGAGAGTAATTAAAGGAATTTAATTTCCTTTATTGAGCCTCAGGATGCTGCCAGACCACTGACCGCTGGTGGGAGCCGAATGTCTCCTGGCTTAATGTCCCCATATATTTGCCCTGCCCCTTTTCTCTCTTTCCCAAATTTGCCCAATGGGCACAATTGGAGGATGGAGGTGGGAGGATGCCTGCCCTCACCCAGTGTGGCCAGTCCACTGGGTCCCTCAGGTAGCCCACCTCCCTCGTTCTGTTGTTCAACCTCCTAATTTCCTGGGGACTAAGGAGCAAAGGGTTCAGGGCCGGAGCCACCGAGGGATGGGAGATCAGCAACCCCTGTTGTGGCTGAGCATCGAGTCTAAGAGGTTTATCTCCCTGTCCCGTGACACCCCTGCCCCCCCAGCAGCTGGTGAGTTACTCACCCCCTGCCCCCCACCCACGGGTTGGCAGGAGATGGAGCACCCGGGTGAAAATGTCAGTTCAGACCCAAAGCACACGTGGCTCTTTGTCAGAAAAACAGGAGGCTTCGAGGCCAAGGTGCAGCTGAGGCCTCGGGAAGTACCACGTGGGGTTGGATTTTGGGTGAAGAGCAGGTGTTTTGGAAAGCAAACCCGAGCACAGGGCAGGCCGTGCTCCCTGCACGTGTCCCCATCCCCTCCGGTCACGGTCACAACTGGTGGCACCTGCTTCCTAAACTGCCCCACCCTTCCAGAACACCGTCCTTCCAGCCAGTGATAAAACCCACCCCTGGTAAAACCCTGCTCATGGGGAGGGGTCTGGACACACGGTTGGCTCTTGGACGTGGCCAATCTTCTGCCACCGGAGTGGGGACCTTGTGGCAGATGGTGGGCAGGAGCCACAGAGCTGAGGAGCCTCAGCTGGGGCTGTAGACCCGTGGCCTCACCCCGGCTTTGAAGTTCATTCCAGCCATCCAGGTCTTGAGGCCACTTGGCCCCCTCTTCTTCGGTGTGGCTTGATGGCAGTTGCATCCAAATTTTGGACCCTTGGCACCAAACCAGACTTGGAGAAAGCTCGATGGAGGCCACCAAGGTGTGTCCCATGATGGGATGCTGAGGGAGATGGGCTGGTTTGACCCGGAGATGAGGCAGCTTTGGGGTGGGGTGACCTAATGGGGTAACCATCCTGGTGAGGAGGTTATTGAGAAACTGGAGCCGAGCTCTTCACCACAAAGTGTGACAGGAGAGAGAGAACAGCATCAGCAGAAACGAGAACCAGGCTGGGCATAAGGAAACGTTTTTCCACCAGGAGAAAAGTCCAGCAGTGGGACACATCACCCAGAGGAGCTGCACAGGGACCAACATGGAGGGACCCGGTCTGCCTCCAGAGCTGACCTTGCTTGGTCCAGGAGGTTGGATCCAGACCTCCCGTGATCCACCTCAACGTCTCACCATGATCCTGCCTCGATCAGGACCCCCACCCCGGTCCCACTGGCCAGGACCAGCTCACCAACGTCACTGGTTCCGCATTATGAAGCCGTAACGGAGACCTGACCCCACAGCACCTTCTCCACTGCACACCCTGCTGTGGGTGCAACCAGAAAGACGTGGTGGGGTGGGGGGAAAGAAAAAAATCCCCAAACCACCATGGATGGAAGATTTCTGCTAAAATAGTGATGGGAGATGGTGTCTGCCAGCCTGGGAACCCGGCCCGGGAACCTGGAGCATCCGTGACGAGCGCAGGTGGGAGCTCGGGGACATCGTAGATAAGGACGTAACAAAGACACTGCTATAACCTGGGGAACAAAGACACTGCTATAACCCACGGAACAAAGGAACCACTGTGAGGACCTGACCTCCTGAGATGACAGAAATCAGCTCCAGGAGCTGCTCTCCCCGCATCTACACCAAAAACGTAAAAATACCTCGCTTTCTACCCAAAACTGAGCCCTTCTTTCTTTCTCTCTCTAAGCATCATCCCCAGGTGAACCTACGTCGCTGTACGGCCCTTCAGATCCTCGCCTGGCTCTGGGCTTCTCCAGGACACCCATCATCTTTGAAGCAGGACTTGATCCATCATCAACTGGCCCCGACTCCTGGGAGCCGTTTGGTGACCGGCAGCGGTGATCATTTGAATTTTAAAGATGGATGGACAAGTGTGCACAGAGGTAATTAATCATAAATATATATATTTATATCTACTTACTTTTCTGCTGGCACTTTTGTAGCAGCTTGTGGTAGACACTTGGTTACTAATTGTAATTATACTTCACTAAGACTAACCTCTAATAAAGACAGACATGAATGTAAACAACGCGCCGTGTCTGTGTGCGCTTACGGGGTCCTACGACCCCACCGTCCCCACGCCCGGGGTGGGGGGTGTTGGGTGGTGACTGTGACTGTGGCACCTCCTCGAACCGAGCTGGAAGACGTTGTTAGATCCTCCCTAATTTGGCTGCTCTTTTATTGACTTCGCCAAGTCAAGCGAACATCTGGGAGCCGTTCCTGGCTTTAATCTCTGTGTCGCTGCCGGCTCTGCAGGGACAGCAGATGTGGCCTTGGTGAGAAGGTCCACGAGTGCCACCCCGGAGCATTTTATAGGGGGGCTGTAGATGCCCTTGGGGCTGTGGGGGGACTGGGGGGGCACTGAGGCTCCTCTGCATCCACTCACCATGAAGATCCTCCTGGTCTTCACCGCCCTCGTGGCAGCCGCTGGCACCGAGCAGCTCTTCAGGGGGTGAGTCCTGCCCAAAGCAGGGGGTGGTGGGGCACCCTGGGTGGGGAGAAGGACCGGGGTGAGAGGTGCCCAGCCCCCTCTTGCCCTCCTTTGGAGTCAGTAAGAAGGGTGACATCCCAAATGGGGAAAATCTGGCAGCTTTTGCCCTGTGGACTACCAGGAAAGATGTGGTTTCACCTTTTGAGCAACTCCCTGGCTGCTGCCGAGGGTGGAAATTAGGGGATGCTGAATCCTGGGAGCATCACCCCAAGCTTTTTCAGGGGAAGGACTGAACTGAGAGGGGGAAACGTTGCTGCCGGGGAAGGAGAACGGTTCCTTCTCTGATGGGGGCTGTACCCATCCCCAGGGGAGCCTGGCTGGGCTGGAGCAGAGGATCTGTTAGGAAATGTCTGTATATTAGATATTTCCCAATGTTTTGGGAGCTCTCATGATCAAAGGAAGGATGGAGACCACCATGGGCTCTTCGGCACTTGATCTTTCTCCCATCGAGGCTGTTCTGAACCTGCGTTTTCCACTCTTGACCCTAAACCTCCACCCCACCAAGCCGGTGTGGACCTCTCACAGCCTCCCCCCAGCCCGTGATGGGGTCACGTCAGCGCTGGAGGCTCAGCCCCTTCTTCCTCCTTGCCCCATCCTCTGATCCCTCCTTCATGCCCTGATGGCTTTGCCTCCCTGCAGGGACCAGGTCTTGCGCATCACGGCCAGCAACGAGGAGCAGATCACCCTGCTCAGGGTGCTGGGCGAGCAGGCAGAGCTGCAGGTGAGCTGTGACAGGGGGTCCCGAGCATCCCCCAGCATAAAACATCCTGGTGACATCCAGGGCTCCCTCCTCCTTTTGACCTCACATCCAGTTTTCCTTCCCATTTTGGGTACCTGTAATTTATAACGATGTAAATACCATTTTTATCTCGGGGCACCTTGAGCCCTCCTGTTTCAGAGGAAGCAGAAACACCCTGGCCACTGCAGCAACGTTGCTCCCAGGCTGAATTTTTAGGTCAAAAATGTCATTGTGGCCTTTTTTTGGGGCGGGGGGGGGCTTGAATTAGGACATAACTCTGCCCTCGCTGCGTTTTTCCCTGGTGGCTTCATTGGGGGTGAATCCCAGTGAACAACTTGAGCGGTGGGAGCAGTAGGTGGGTGGTGGGGAACAGCTTCTGCACCACCAGGCTGATGTGAGGAGCTACGTCTCTCAAATTAAAGAGTGAAACCAGCACACGATGGCCCCCGTGTCTCCTCAAACCACAAATACCCACCGTTCAAAGGGATGTTGTTTGCAGCCAACAGACAACTTGTAGAAGATCCACTGAGTGAGGCAAAGGGACCCTGACCCATTCTGGTCCCAAAACTTGTCCAGAGATCTTTTAAAATCTTTCAGTGGAAACTTTTAGGAGACCCTTTTGGTGCCAGGGAGCTGTATGGATGAGCACAGCCATGGGACGGGGCTGAGCTCTCTCCTCTCCTCCACTCCAGATTGACTTTTGGCGTGACCTCACCGGCCCTGGCCACCCAGCTGACCTCTGGGTCCCCTTCCCCAGCCTCCAAGCAGTCAAGATCTTCCTGGAGTTCCACAGCATTTCCTACAGTGTCATGATCGAGGACGTGCAGGTAAGGGCTGTGGGGGGAGCAGCATGAGCTCCCAAGGCTTGGTCCCAACAGAAGGCCCAAAAAGTTGGAAACCATGAGATGGAAGACAAACCCAATCCCCAGTTCCTTCCTGATGGTGTTTGGTTCTTTTTTCTCCTCCTAAACAGGCATTGCTGGATGAGGAAAAGAAAAACATGACAAGGTCCAGGAGGATACAGAGAAGCATCAGCACCTTTGATTTTGCATCCTACCACACGTTAGAGGAGGTACTTTGCTCTGCAGAACATTCGCTTTGTCTTGCAGGATCACAAGCCAGGGTTGCATCCACTGGTGAAGTTCATGGTGTCGGTGAGACCCCTGCCAGGACACATCTCTCCTCCTTGGGTGGAGGTTTTAGCTGAGCTGGGAGACTGGGCATCTCTCCACACACAGCATGGCCTCTCCTGGCACCTCCCCACCTTGTTGGAAGACATCTTCAACTTCATTTTGGGGGTCAAACCCTGTGCTTGGAGCCCAGTGGGTGGCTGATGGAGGCTGTGATGGTGTTGAGGCATCTCAGAGCTTTTTTTCCCCTGCTGTTCATTCTGCTTTTGCAAAAGTCTTTGCAATGTGCACCTTCCTGCTTGCACAGAGGTCCCAAGCACCTGGTCTTCTCCAGGGAAGTACCAAATCTTCTCCGGGGAAGCTCTGCATCTGGTGCTGGATACCCTAAAAACCAAAAGGAAAGCCAGAGTGAGCTTCATGACCCAACAACTCCTCCTTTCAGATCTATGACTGGATGGACATGTTGGTGGACGACCATCCCAACCTCGTTAGCAAGATCCAGATTGGGCAGAGCTACGAGAACAGGCCCCTGTACGTGCTGAAGGTGGGTACCGGGAGCACCCTCACCTTGTCCAGCCCTGGAAGGGTGTGGGGCTGAATCTCCTCACCCTCTCTCTGCAGTTCAGCACTGGGGGATCGAATCGTCCGGCTATCTGGCTTGACACCGGCATTCACTCACGGGAATGGATCACCCAAGCCACCGGTGTCTGGACAGCCAACAAGGTAACCACGTACCCTGGGACATGGGACCCCAATTCTTACCCCAGCCCTTTTTTAGCACCTTCCTGTGGTGCTGCTCGGTCACATCCCTTGTCCCTGAGGGGCACCAAGGCACCTCCCACTCCCTTCTCCATGTAGATTGTCAAAGAGTACGGCCAGGACCCCTCTGTCACTGCCATCCTGGACAGCATGGACATCTTCTTTGAGATCATCACCAACCCTGATGGCTTTGTCTTCACTCACAGCTCTGTGAGTGTGGGGACACTGCGTGGGGACCATGCTTGGCAAAAACCGTGGCTGGTGGTGCTTTTTGCGTGGGGAGGGATGGTCCTTCTTGCGTGGGATGGCAGGTTGGTGGAGGTGGTTTCCACCCATCCCTGGAGACGCTTGGGCAGGAGGACATCATCTGTCCCTCAGGGTGTGGGGATTGTGACAGTCTTGCCCCCATCTGCTCCTAGAACCGCCTGTGGCGCAAGACAAGGTCCATCAATGCCGGCTCCTCCTGCGTTGGTGTGGACCCCAACCGAAACTGGGACGCCGGCTTTGGAGGTGAGAGCCAGGCCATCAGGTCCCCCTGCCAGACATCACTGGTGCCTCAAGCACGAAGCTTCTTGCTAAAGGGGAGAAACCTGGGGGATAGAGACCCCTTCCCCAGGGCAGCCTCTCTGCATGGTGCCTCCTCCGCCATGCCCCAGGCTCTGGCTCCAGCAGTGACCCCTGCTCTGAGACCTACCGTGGCCCCTATGCCCACTCCGAGAGCGAAGTGAAAGCCATCGTGGACTTCATCCGCAGCCACGGGAACGTGAAATCGGTCATCTCCATCCACAGCTATTCCCAGATGCTGCTTTTCCCCTACGGCTACAAGAGAACTCCTGCAGCCCACCACCAGGAACTGGTGAGATGGCCCCAAAACGTAGACATGGGGCTGCAACCTCTAGCCTTGTTGGAAGAGTCAGGTTGGATCATTCCAGGACCCTCCTTTCTCCTCTCATTAGATGGAACCTGCATGTTGAAGCCCATCACCTGGTTCTCAGAGGGAGGGTGATTGCAAGATGTTTATCAAAAAATTACAGGGGAGGGCAGGGGGGTTTTGAGGAAAAGCAAGACCAGAGGCAATGGGAAATGATGCTGGGCTGTAGACCCCTCTGCCTCAGGGTTTCTGCTGCCCCAAGGTCTTGGTCCACCAAGTCTCACCACTTTTGGTCTCTCCCTTGTAGAACGAGTTGGCTAAAAAGGCGGTGAGTGACTTGGCTGCCATGTACGGGACGAAATACGCCTACGGCAGCGTCGCAGACACCATCTGTGAGTGTCCCTTCCCCTTCTCCTTCCTGTGGCATCGTGTCCACCACCAGCACTCAGTGTTGGGGTCATGTCTCCTCTCCTCTCCTCTCCTCTCCCTGCAGACTTGGCAGATGGCACCACTGTTGACTGGGCCTACGACAACGGGGTGAAATACTCCTTCACCTTCGAGCTGAGGGACACGGGGCGCTACGGCTTCCTCCTGCCCAGCACCCAGATCATCCCCACCGCTACTGAGACCTGGCCAGCGCTGCTGGACATCATGGTCCACGTTCTGGAGCATCCATACTGAGCCTGGTGACTCCCACAGTGTCTCCTCATCTCAATAAATAATCCTGGAAACGATTTATAGTTTCAGGCTGGCACCTTTCTTTTTTGTTAGACTTCCAAAAAATGGTGAAAGAGGATTTCCAGCCTTGCAGGTGTTTATTACCCCCATCGTGGCTTTGGCCCTACAAGTCCCCATTCTTTGAGGCCAACAGCCCTGAAGGACCTGGGAGGGGATAAGTGT
Organism: Nycticryphes semicollaris; assembly: GCA_013400055.1. Classification (NCBI taxonomy): domain Eukaryota; kingdom Metazoa; phylum Chordata; class Aves; order Charadriiformes; family Rostratulidae; genus Nycticryphes; species Nycticryphes semicollaris. The sequence continues at coordinate 158,135 of VXBJ01006304.1, read as the reverse complement.
CTTTTTGGGCAACAAAACCCCATTTTGTGTGGTTTTTTTTGGGTAAGCAAACCCACATCTGTGGGGGTTTTGGGCAGCTTTGCTCTATTGTCCCTTCCCTGGGTGCTGGGAAGGGGGGATGTCCTGCACCTCCAGGTCCATTGCTGGGTGCAAAGTACTTTCTGGTGTTTGCTGTTCTATGGTTTTTCCACTGGGGGTGACTGTGCTCTCCTCTGACTTCTGTGCTGTGCCAAATTTTAAGCCAATTTCATCACTGCCACCACCCCAAACGTGGCTGCAGGTCAGGGCCCCGACTTGCTGAGCCTCCCTCCGTGCCAAAATCCACGTCTTGTACTTTCTTGACCTGATTTTGCCCTTTTCCTCCCCGCAGCTCTGAGCCGGAGCCGTGGGGGTGGGATTTTTGGCACCTCCCTGCCTTTCGCCCCGCCGGCGGGTGACTCACCGACGGCTCTGGCCGGTTCCTGGGACGAGTTTGGCCAGGACAGGGAACACAGCAGAGGGGGGACAGCAGTGCCCAACCTTGGCCAGAGCCAGCCGGAGCCTTCCCACGGCCCTGGGAAAGGGGACAGCTGGAGGGGACAGGCTGGAGGCCACCAGCCTGATGGGATTTAAGAGGTCCCGGGGTGCTGTTGGGACACAGGACGGGCTCCTTCGGCTGACGATGAGGGCCCTCGTGCTGTTGGCTGCCCTGGTGGCAGTGGCCGCTGGCACCGAGACTTTTATTGGGTAGGAGGGATGGCCGGCGGCGGTGGGGTGGCTGGGAAGGGGATGGTGGCACCAGCTGGGGCAGGAGGAGCTGGTTCAGCCCCAAGAGGACACAGACACCCCTGGGAAAAGGCTCATGCCCAGGGTGAGGGGATGGATGGGGTGGGGGTTAGGCTGGACCCATGGCGGGTCAGAGCTTGGTCCTGCGCCCCCCAGCACCCCCTGATCCCACAGGCATCAGGTGCTGCGCATCGTCCCCACCAACGATGAAGAGCTGCAGAAGGTGCAGGAGCTGCAGGACCTTGAGGATCTGCAGGTACCAGGGGCAGTGGTGGGGTGGCTTCTGGGGAGACCCCCCAGCCCACACGCTGTGCTTTGCACCGCCCCCCACAAGTCACACTGTAGAGCAGGGCTGGGACTGGGGTGGGCTGAATATGGGACAATGGGGACCAGCTGGTGAGAAGGTGGTACAGGGGGGGCAACCCGAGGCCAGATCTGACCCCTCATCTTGTTTTCCCCCCATCCAGCTGGATTTCTGGCTGGCACCCCGTGGCCTCGGGCATCCGGTCGACATCCGTGTGCCCTTCCCCAGCCTGCAGCCCCTCAAAGCCCACCTGGAGTCCAATGGCATCTCCTACTCCATCATGATCGAGGACGTGCAGGTCAGCGGTGGCAAAGGGTGGGATATGAGGGGTGGGACATGGGGGCTCGATGTGGTGGAGGACGAGGTCTCATCTTGCGTTGTGTCCCACAGACGCTGGTGGACCATGAGCAGATGGAGATGCTTCGTAGCCGCCGTGGACTGCCGCTTTCCACCAACACCTTCGACTATGCCACCTACCACAACCTGGATGAGGTGAGAAAGCACAAGATTTGGGGCATTTTGGGAGGGGGAATCACATCCTAAAACTGCTCTTGCAAAGTCCTTTGCTCCATATTCAACAAGGGCAGGGAATAAGCCAGGTGTGACCCCCTCATCACTCTCCCCCACCTCCAGATCTACACCTTCATGGACCTTCTGGTGGCTGAAAACCCCAACCTGGTCAGCAAACTTGAGATCGGTCGTTCGACAGAGAACCGTCCCCTCTACGTGCTCAAGGTGAGGATTTGGGGTTCATGGGGTGACTAGAGGGGGGGGGAAGCAGGGCCAGGGACAAAGCTGACTCCTCCCCCTCTGCTTTTCCAGTTCAGCAAAGGGGGGACGAACCGCCCGGCCATCTGGATAGACACCGGCATCCACTCCCGCGAATGGGTGACACAAGCCAGCGGCGTCTGGTTTGCCAAGAAGGTATGGACTCCTCTGGACACATCCTATGTCCCTAAAGGGCCACAAGGTCCTTCAGCCACTGTGGCTGTTCTCATGGAGAGGACAGTGCTCCAGCACCACCAGGGAACCTCAAACCACCATCCTCTCTAGATTGTCCAAGATCATGAGAATGATGAAGGTCTGGCCGCCATCCTGGATAAGATGGACATCTTCCTGGAAATCGTCACCAACCCCGATGGCTTTGTCTTCACCCAAACCCAGGTACTGCCCCGTCTTTCCTCCCTCCAGGTCCTACAGCCATGCTGGGTGGGACTGGGGAGCTGTGTTGGGGGGGCTGAAAGGTCAAAACCTCCTTGTCCACATTTCCATGGGACAGGAAGGTGACCACCATGACCCATTAGCTCCCCTAGATATCAGCCCCTCCCCATTCACTCAAGGCTGGTGGAACGCCAGCCCTGGACACCAGCTGAGATGGCTCTGCCCTTCCAGAATCGCATGTGGCGCAAGACCAGGTCCAAGAACTCGGGCTCCATTTGCATCGGTGTGGACCCCAACCGCAACTGGGACGCAGGTTTTGGAGGTCAGAGCTCTCCCCTTAACCCTCTAGGAGGATTTCCATCTTCCAGGTGGAGATTCTGAGGCCACTTCTGTCTCAGAAAGATCCACTGGATGGCCCCTGGGGAAGAGATGGGATTTGCTCTCCCTGGCAGAGATGTGGGTGTGGGCTCCACCGGGGCTTTGGTGTCCCCTAGTGACCAGTGTGGTGGTGACCACAAATTAAAGTCATCATACAAATGTTTAGGAGGAGCCACAAAGAGTGTTCCTCACTGGCCACTAAACAGCTGAGGGGTGGGAAAAGCTCCTCGGGCTCAGAAATGGAAAAGGCCCTTCACACTTGTGACTCTCCAAGCCACCAAATGGCCACTAAAGCCACCAAGCACCCACACTGTGTTTTCACTTCTCCCCAGGGTCTGGGGCCAGTGGGAACCCCTGTTCTGAGACCTACCACGGACCCTACCCCAACTCAGAGCCTGAGGTGAAATCCATCGTGGACTTTGTGAAGAGCCATGGGAACATCAAGGCTTTTATCTCCATCCACAGCTACTCCCAGCTCCTGCTCTACCCCTACGGCTACACCACCACCCCAGCACCCGACCAGAAGGAACTGGTAGGGCTGATATGGAGGTTTTCAAAGGGGCTGGGATGATGCAAGGGTGCTCTCCTCCTCCTCCAAGGATGAGCAACTTCCATCCTGCACCATGAAGGGGGCACTGACAAGTTAGTAAGAAGCCCTAGCTCTTCTGCCAGCCCCTGGGGACTCACCCAGGCTGAAACTATTGAGCTTTGGCAACTTTTTGGCCTGCACCATGAGCAGAAAACCTCCCCTGAAGGCTGTATCCAACAGGATTTTCCCTTCTCTGGCTCATCCTTCTCTCTTTTGTGTATTTCCAGCATGAGATTTCTGAGAAGGCGGTGGCAGCTCTGTCTTCTCTGTACGGCACCAGCTACGAGTACGGCAGCATCATCACCACCATCTGTAAGTACCTGGGGGTGGGTGAGGGGGGCAGCAGTGGTGTCCCCAAAATACACCAAAAAACATCCCTCGCACCTTGGCTTAGACAAAAGATCCCGAGAAAAATCCATACAATACAGTGACCAACATTTTGCATCGCTAAGAAGGCCACTGGCATCCTGGGGGGCATCAGGAAAAGTATGACCAGAGGGTGGAGGGAGGTCATTCTCCCCCTCTGCTCTGCCCTGGGGAGGCCCCAGCTGGAGCACTGGGACCAGTTCTGGGCTCCCCAGTTCCAGAAGGACAAGGAACTGCTGGAGAGGGTACAGCAGAAGACTACAAAGATGATGAGGGGCCTGGAGCNTGTGGGACCTGCTGTGGGTGACCCTGCTTTGGCAGGGGGTTGGAGGAGCTGATCTCCAGAGGTCCCTTCCAACCCCATATCATTCTGTGATTCCTCCTTTTTCCTCCCGCCCAGATAAAGCGAGTGGAGGAACCATCGACTGGACCTACAACCAGGGCATTAAATACTCCTTCACCTTCGAGCTGAGGGACACGGGGCGCTACGGGTTCCTGCTCCCCGCCAAAGAGATCGTCCCAACCGCCCAGGAGACGTGGCTGGCGCTGAAGGTCATCATGCAGCACACGCTGGACCATCCCTACTAAGCAGGGCTGGGGGCCAAGTGACAGTTGAATGAGCTGGAAGGGGAAAAGAAGGCAATAAATAAATGTAAAGAAGGATGAGAAACACCTTTTGTTATTTTCCCTTTTTTTTCAGTCGTGGTGCAAAGGTTTGGGTTTTTTTTAGACTGACTCAGCCCTGCTGCGAGCACACGTGGCGATGGCCAATGTCAACAACACATGCTGGCCCAGTGGCCCAAGAAGGGCATTAAAAGGGCATGAAAATAGTGTGAGACAAAAGAAAGGAAAGTTTTCCCTCTGTCAGAGCAGGGGAAAGTGTTTGACACTGGGTAAGCAGAGACCTCGGACACCACCGCTACGGCAGGAGGAGGGATGCCCACCTTGCCCAGCTTTCCTGGGGCCAGGGTGGCTCTGGCACGTGAGGAAATCAGGTTGAAATGATTTATTTTGCAGGTTTTTGTGGTTGAACACCAACGTGCAGTGCTGGTAGAAAGGTGACTCCTCACCCACTGTAACCCCGTGAGAAGGGGAAGCCAAACTCCTGCTTTTCCACACTCACCTTTAGCTGGCAAAGCTTGAACTGAGGTACTCAACCAGATAGTATCATTTATTTTTTATTAAATTAAACACTTAAAACCCCAGACAATGTAGTTTGACACTATCCTCCAAACACCACCAAGTTAAATGTCCAAGACTATACAAATCCATCAAGATGATGGGGGAAAAGTATATGCAGTTCTTCCTTCCATGCCCTGGATTTGGAGGATCTCAAAGAGCTCGGACCACTTTCATCTGTCTGTGTCAGAAGGAGATTTCCACAGAAAGCAGCCAGGGATGTGGAATCCATCTCCCACCCCTGGACAGCAAAATCCAGATTTTTAAGCCAACACCATGACCACTTCTCACGTCTCTTTTCAGACAGATGCATTTTATACAAGTGCTCAGAGCTGACAGATCTCTAGCTCACACACCAGTAGGACCCCGGGGGCTGTACTGGTCCCTGTCTTTCAAGTAGGTAATAAATGGCTCTTACCTCTTGAGTGCATGTTCAACTAAATCAAACAATTAGTATAATTTTTCACACAATGAGCAAAGCAACCCCCTGAATTATGCTTTGCTCCATGTTTCTATTTCACGATGACATAAAAAAAAGGGAGGTGCTGCACAAAGCAGGAAGGAGCAGTGGACTCAGGACGTCAAGATGAGACCACATTAACATGATCAAAGCTAAACAGGGCATTTCTGCGATGCTTCAGGACCACAGAGTCCTTCAAAATCTTTATTTAGCTTTTATTTATATTTATTAGGCCACCTAATAACCTCACCAACCAGTAACTAAAGCCCCAAGAAGTGAGTCAGCTTCCCAAGGCTGCGAGTGAAGAAGAGTGGGGACGAGAATCAGCTCCCACTTTGGCCTCAGACCATTTAAAAAACCCACACTTTTCTCTCAAAAAGCACGATGCTGCTGTTCTATGAAGAGCCAACCAGCCCAACACAGGAGGACAAGCTGTTTCATTCAAAATAAAAATGCCTAGAAGCAAACCAACAAGAAGGCTTCCAGAAATGTGATCAAGTAAGAAAAGCAGAGCAGTTACCAAGATGGTGAGATGCTTCCAGGTTCCTAAGGACGGGCTGAAATGAGATCTTTAATATTTTTGATCTTCACACCTGAGCAGCCCAGCTTTTATAGCACAGGCAGTGGAAGAGTTAGAAAGGCAGTTTGTACTAATTTGAGCTGGTTTGTACAACTNGTTCAAAACCTGCCTGGACACGTTCCTGTGGGACCTGCTGTGGGTGACCCTGCTTTGGCAGGGGGTTGGAGGAGCTGATCTCCAGAGGTCCCTTCCAACCCCATATCATTCTGTGATTCCTCCTTTTTCCTCCCGCCCAGATAAAGCGAGTGGAGGAACCATCGACTGGACCTACAACCAGGGCATTAAATACTCCTTCACCTTCGAGCTGAGGGACACGGGGCGCTACGGGNACGTGGCGATGGCCAATGTCAACAACACATGCTGGCCCAGTGGCCCAAGAAGGGCATTAAAAGGGCATGAAAATAGTGTGAGACAAAAGAAAGGAAAGTTTTCCCTCTGTCAGAGCAGGGGAAAGTGTTTGACACTGGGTAAGCAGAGACCTCGGACACCACCGCTACGGCAGGAGGAGGGATGCCCACCTTGCCCAGCTTTCCTGGGGCCAGGGTGGCTCTGGCACATGAGGAAATCAGGTTGAAATGATTTATTTTGCAGGTTTTTGTGGTTGAACACCAACGTGCAGTGCTGGTAGAAAGGTGACTCCTCACCCACTGTAACCCCGTGAGAAGGGGAAGCCAAACTCCTGCTTTTCCACACTCACCTTTAGCTGGCAAAGCTTGAACTGAGGTACTCAACCAGATAGTATCATTTATTTTTTATTAAATTAAACACTTAAAACCCCAGACAATGTAGTTTGACACTATCCTCCAAACACCACCAAGTTAAATGTCCAAGACTATACAAATCCATCAAGATGATGGGGGAAAAGTATATGCAGTTCTTCCTTCCATGCCCTGGATTTGGAGGATCTCAAAGAGCTCGGACCACTTTCATCTGTCTGTGTCAGAAGGAGATTTCCACAGAAAGCAGCCAGGGATGTGGAATCCATCTCCCACCCCTGGACAGCAAAATCCAGATTTTTAAGCCAACACCATGACCACTTCTCACGTCTCTTTTCAGACAGATGCATTTTATACAAGTGCTCAGAGCTGACAGATCTCTAGCTCACACACCAGTAGGACCCCGGGGGCTGTACTGGTCCCTGTCTTTCAAGTAGGTAATAAATGGCTCTTACCTCTTGAGTGCATGTTCAACTAAATCAAACAATTAGTATAATTTTTCACACAATGAGCAAAGCAACCCCCTGAATTATGCTTTGCTCCATGTTTCTATTTCACGACGACATGAAACAAAAGGGAGGTGCTGCACAGAGCAGTGGACTCAGGACGTCAAGATGAGACCACATTAACATGATCAAAGCTAAACAGGGCATTTCTGCGATGCTTCAGGACCACAGAGTCCTTCAAAATCTTTATTTAGCTTTTATTTATATTTATTAGGCCACCTAATAACCTCACCAACCAGTAACTAAAGCCCCAAGAAGTGAATCAGCTTCCCAAGGCTGCGAGTGAAGAAGAGTGGGGACGAGAATCAGCTCCCACTTTGGCCTCAGACCATTTAAAAAACCCACACTTTTCTCTCAAAAAGCACGATGCTGCTGTTCTATGAAGAGCCAACCAGCCCAACACAGGAGGACAAGCTGTTTCATTCAAAATAAAAATGCCTAGAATCAAACCAACAAGAAGGCTTCCAGAAATGTGATCAAGTAAGAAAAGCAGAGCAGTTACCAAGATGGTGAGATGCTTCCAGGTTCCTAAGGACGGGCTGAAATGAGATCTTTAATATTTTTGATCTTCACACCTGAGCAGCCCAGCTTTTATAGCACAGGCAGTGGAAGAGTTAGAAAGGCAGTTTGTACTAATTTGAGCTGGTTTGTACAACTTTAAACACCCAAGGACTTCTTTGGGAAGCCAAGACTTTTAAGTCACCCTCCTGAAAGCAGATTTTGTTCCATATAAAAATATATAGATGTGTATTTGGACACACGGGGGCATTTGGCTCTTTGAAAAACTCTGTTCAGTACATTTTAAATGCTGGTTCTGCCCTTTGCCTCTTGATTTCTCCCTTTATTTTCCTTCCAGGGGATCCTGACACAGCATCAGGGGTTTGTGCTGATCACCTTGCCCTTCTCTGGAGAGGACTGAAGTTATGGCTCACATCAGAAAGCGACTGCCAGTCCCTGTATCAGCACTCCTTTGATTTAAGACTCATGGAAACACAATAAACATGATAAATGTGCTCAGGGATGTTGAATTTTAAGCTGCCAAACTGGAAATTATTTGCACCTTGCCCTTTCACCAGAATTATCCCGCTGATCTGTACCAGGGGTGAATTTGGGAGTCTGTTAAAGATTCCTTGTCTACTTCAAAAAAAAAAAGGGGGAAAAAAAAACACTCCACCAAAATTAAAAAAAAAAGTCATGCACAAAAAATCCCCACGAGACCAAGAAGCCAAAGCTGGACCAAGCTGAGTCTCTCTGTAACCACCTATGATGTCTCTAGGAGGCAACTCTGTTCTGTCACAGGGTAGTTTCAGACAATTTTTTAGGTCACCCAGCCAATACTGCTACGGTGGAAGCATGGATTTAATGAAAACAGTGGCATTCATTTTCTAGGAAACCTTCACACCCTACTCTGTTACCAGATTACCCTGGTAGGTTTTAGGGAGAGAAAAAAGAAAATTCCTTTAAGAATAGAGTGGCTGAAGGGAAATATTCCAAAAAACACTGGTGAGGGCACAGCTGGGAATAAATTTCCAGCTTCTCTCAGGCACTGGGACTGCAGAGCTCTTCAGCTCCAGGCATCACAAAATCATTTTAGAAGCAAAATGACACTCTGCTTCCTAACTTTGACTCACAGCTGCCTGTAGGATGGTTTGGGACCTCACCCTTGTCAAGCAGAACAGCGACTGGCTCCTCCAGTTGTAGTTTTCTGGAGCTCCAGTGACTAACGACCTGCTCTAGCAAGTCAGAAAAGGAGCAAACCATCAATTCACAGTCAAATTAAGGAGACACCCTGCCTGCACACCAAGAAGAAAAGCACAGCAGATGATTCTGCCCTAAGAAACATCAGCTAAATCCCTGCTCAGCACACGTGGCCGCCTCACTCCCTCATTTAATCTCATTTCGAGCCAAAACCACAAGACAGTAGCTCTAACCACGGCAAGGAACAAAGCAGGAAAAGCACAGTTAGAAGCCAAAACTTCTACACAGTAAGGGAGAAGAGAGAGTAAAAAACACAGTTATTTTTTCCTGCAGCTCACCTTTAAAAAAAACCACAGATACCACAGAATTGTTTCACAAACTGGTCACAGCTGTCACGTTACAGTGCCACGCTGGGTGTTACTTCCAAAAGCATCTTTATTACAAATACTTCCATCCATTAACATAAAAAAACCAAAACCAACCAACCAAACCAACAAACTTACGGAATCCTCTCTCCAGCCTTTTGGCAAGTTGCTGAAATGTCTTCATCCTTGCTACAAAACACCACATTTTTTGCTCACAGATGGTTTCTGGCCCATTTATCTTCCCGTGTGTTCTCCTGTTCGCACAGTCTGCAGTTCCAGGCACAGTCACAGGAGCTTGTTACAGACACAAATTCACTCCTCTGAGCTAATAGCTTTGCAGAACCATTTCTACTGGTCACAGGTTTTACTACCAGTTTCTTCCCTCCTCTAAAAAAAGTAATCAGTTAGATAACTCTGCCCTGACACTGCACATAAAATTCCACCTTGCCAAAATGATCCTGTTCCTGCTTCTATGAAACATCAGATGTTCCAGCTTCCCCAGCCTTACCCGAGCTGCCACTGCTGCTTTTCCCTGCGGATTCCTAAAACAACAAACGGGCTGCACTGCTCAGGGTTCCCAGAACCTGCACGTTCATTTGGTGAAAGACACTGCTGCTTATTTCCAGGGCCTGTTTTGGTGGCTGCTCTTGCTGAAGGAGCGGGTAGTGAGGGATCCCACGCTGCCAGCAGCGCTGCTCCTCACGGTTGTCACCTTGGAATTACGGCCTGAAGAACCACGGCTAAGATGGCCTGAGGGAAAAAACAAAAAAACAACAACAAAAAAATCAGAAGTTGCACAAATCAAAGGGTCACGAAGATGCTGGGAGGGCTGGAGTCCCTCTGCTGTGAGGACAGGCTGAGGGATTCAGCCTGGAAAAGAAAAGGCTCTGGGGAAACCTTGGAACCCCTTCAGTCCCTCAAGGGGCTCCAGGAAAGCTGGGGAGGGACTCGTGATGAAAGATGGGAGCCCTAGGATGAGGGGGAAGGGTTTGACACTGAAAGAGGGGAGATGGAGCTGAAATGTGTGGAAGAACTTCTTTGGTGTGAGGGTGGTGAGAGCCTGGCCCAGGTTGCCCAGAGAAGCTGTGGCTGCCCCATCCCTGGAGGGGTTCAAGGCCAGGTTGGAGGGGGCTTGGAGCAACCTGGTCTGGTGGGAGGTGTCCCTGCCCAGGGCAGGGGGGTTGGATGATCTTTAAGGTCTCTTTCAATCCAAACCATCCTGTGATTTGATGAATGACAGAGTGCAAGGACACACAAATGATCTGTTGCCCTTCGCTGGCTCTCCACCTCTCCCTATGAGTATACACAGCCTTCAAGAATTCAGCAGGGGTTTCTAGGCAGTCTCTATCTAGCTGTGCAGGCCTCAGAATTTGAAAAACCTACTAATTGACAGTAAAACCTAAAGATTTTTAGATATAGTGGGCAGAATTGTATATGCCCATCCTCAGTAGGCCCAGGATTTTGCCAACAGGTAGTTATGTAAAATTTAAGTCCTCTGGGATCCACATAACACATGGTTTGGTGGATCTTCTCAGTGAGTTTGGCAAAAAAGTCTCCCTCTGCCAGCATTATCACGAAGAGAATACAGCAAAGCAGAGAATGACTGCAGGGCAGGCTCAAGAGCTACCAAAAGCAGCTGCAGCATTTGTCCTGGAGTCTTACTGGCAGCATCTGAAGGAACGTGCTCCTCTTCCAGGTAGAACTTTATCTTTTGGAGATCATCTGCAGAGAATCGCCATTTATTCTCAGCACGGGCGGGTGGCACTTTGGGAGAGGTCTTTTTTCGGGCAGATCCAGTGGGAGTTGTCACCTGGCAAGACACGGGGAGTGAGCCTGTGATCAGTCCTTCTGGGATCTTCTGTGCCAGGACCTTCAGGCCTGCAAAGGAACAGATCACACGTTATCAGAGATTTTAACCAGTTGCAAACACTCAGAGCTGAATATCCAGCTCTTTCCAATCTCCAGCTCACAAAACCCTTGCTCTCAATCTACCCACCCGAGATCCCAGGGAGTCCTGTTCATCCCCACTTACCTCCAGATAACATAAACAAGTTCTCAAAGCCCCTCTCACACATGGTTGTTGCAGCCTGGCTGGCTAACCTCTCGTCATTGTCATACAAAATGATGATTTTTCCATGTGCATTTCTCTGATAAGCAGAAGAGCTAAGGACTTGTTTGTAAACAGAAGGTGATGGTCCAATGAGACCTGGACAGGCTGGCGAGCTGGGCAGAGAGAGGAACCTGATGAAATTCAACACGGACAAGTGTAGGGTCCTGCACCTGGGAAGGAATAACCCCCTGCACCAGGACAGGATGGGGGAGAGCAGCTCTGAGGAAAAAGACCTGGGAGTCCTGGGGGACAACAGGATGACCTTGACCCAGCAATGAGTGTGACCAACTGGTGGAGGGAGGTCATCCTGCCCCTCTGCTCTGCCCTGGGGAGGCCCCAGCTGGAGTCCTTTGTCCAATTCTGGGCTCCCCAGTTACAGAAGGACAGGGAACTGCTGGAGAGGGTACATTCAAAACCTGTCCGGACATGTTCCTGTCCAGCCTTGCTCTGTGTGGACCTGCTTTGGCAGGGGGATTGGACTGGATGATCTCCAGAGGTCACTTCCAACCCCTTATCATTCTGTGATTAAAAAAAGAGACACAAACAAATGGGACTGGAGACTGAGAGATTCCCTATTTGATCCGCAAATATCAGGAATGCCGTCCCTTCATCTTTGCTTTAAAACTGATTTCTCAGTAGCTGAGGTTTGCCAGAAGCTGGAAGGACACAGCCTAATCCCCACCGGTGTGCAGTCCCTGCAGGAAATGTCCACCAGTGTTTTCAAGATTAGTAACAGGCAATAGCAAGAAGCACCTTCATTTACAACCTCCCCTCTCCCCTGCAACCCTCAAGTTAACAACCCAGGAAATTGTCAGCCTAATCTCAGCCAATAATCCTCTTTCTGTCCTCCACAGAAAAGCCAATTCCAATCAAGATGCTGAGAGGAAGCCAAAGGATTTGATGAACGCATCCCTCAGGAAGCCAAGCACTCCAGCAACAGCAGGAGAAGGGGGTCCAAATATGACTTTGCCTCCCAGCAGTGAAAATCCCCCCAAAAAACAAATTCGGGCAGATCCCACCAGAGTCAAGAGGTGTTACAGCCTTGAGGAAATAGAATCCAGCATCTGATGGCAGCAGTGGAGCCCCACCAGGTAATTGCAGCCAGTGTAAAGGACCTCCTCTCCCACCCTCCTTGAAATCCTCAGATTTTGTTTGTTAAGCATTGTCCTGCTCACAGCAAATGCTACAGCTCCAATTTTTTTTTGGAAGCTCCCACTAACATCCCCTCAACTTTATTATTTACTTATTTTTTTTAATTCCAGCACTTTATATGTAAAGGATACATATTCCAGAATACTGTTTGTATATGGGTTCATTGTCCTAGCCAGCATTGCAATAGGGTATGAATAAGCTGCAGAGGAGAAAGAAAAAAAAAAATCATCTGGTGGCTCAACACCAATCATCACACAACCCAGAATACAACTGACAGACTCTGAAAACCCACTGAGTAAGGGATTAACATCAGCTCAGTCCCCTCATCCTCTTCCCAGGAAGGATGGATGTACTGGGCAAGCACTGAGAACATTGTGCACCCAAGTGACATCTCACCTCGAGGGGAAAACATGAAGCCAAGCAGAGCATGGCACAAAAAACCTTAATGCATGATCCCCAGTTGACACCAGGCTGCTGTGGGATTCTGGCCTCCTCACCTCCAATAATGTGACATTGGTCGTATGCATCTTGGTCTCGTACATCCAGAAGCAGGAAGGGGCAATCGGGATAAGGCCTGTCTTTAGCCCGAGCATCCACCTTCTTTGGAGTGTCCTTTTCTACATCAAGTTCACCAACTCCGCTGATCACACTACAAGAAGAAAGAAAAGGTTGTGGTAGAAGCTGTCACTCTGAACACTTCTGTACCTCTTCACCAGGTCAGAGTGATGGAAAACATCACCTGTTCCAATAGCCCAATCGCCTTCCAGTACAGCCAGACACCACATAAAAATGGAGAGATTCTATTTCAGGCTTCCCCAGTACCTCATAAGAGACCGATTTTGCTTTTATCAATATAATTTAAAAAAATAAATAGAGTTACAGGATGAGTTAGTTCCAGGTGATTTACATCATTAAGTGTCTTTGAGGTGAGGGAGAATGATTCTAAGAAGCTGCCAACATTGAGATCTCAGCAAGTGAGACACACTAAGTAACTCTCGGTCATCTACAACCAGCGCTGTGCAGAGGTTTCCCCATTTCTTCACAAGAATGGATATAGGACACGCAAAGAAACCTCCAGATGCACTTAGTGGTGACTAAATTACAGAATCACAGAATGGTATGAGGTTGGAAGGGAACTCTGGAGATCATCTAGTCCAACCCCTGGCCAAAGCAGGTCCTCCTAGAGCAGGTCCCACAGGAACGTGTCCAGGCAGTGTCTGAACATCTCCAGAGCTGGAGACTCCACCACCTCTCTGGGCAGCCTCTTCCAGGGTTCTGCCACCCTCACAGGAAAGAACTCCCTCCTCATGTTGAGGTGGAACTTCTTACTTACAAATCTGTGCGCACTTCCTCTTGTCCTCTCACTGGGCACCACTGAAAAAAGACTGGCCCCTTCCTCCCACCCACCCTTTAAGTATTTCTAGGCATTGATCAGATCCCCCCCTCAGCCTTCTCTTCTCCAGACTGAAATACCAATCTGTGAAATTACTCAAGTCCCTCAAACTTTTCTCATAAGAGAGATGCTCCAGGCCCCTCGTCATCTTTGTGGTCCTCTGTTGTTCCCTCTCCAGCAGTTCCCTGCCCTTCTTGAACTGGGGAGCCCAGAACTGGACACAGGACTCCAGCTGGGGCCTCCCCAGGGCAGAGTAGAGGGGGAGAATAACCTCCCTCCTCCTGCTGGTCACTCTTCCTGGTGCACCCTTGATGGCTTTGATATGTGATTGCCAAGCCTGTTGGGCTGGTGTCTCAGCTCTTCTGTTAGCAGCAAGGGAAGGGATGAGACCAAGCTTCCTCTTACAGTGTCTTCCTGGTTTCTCTGACCTCGACTGCTGATGCAGTGGGTTTGGAAATCAGGCTGTTATTCTCAATTGTGGGACAACCCATTAAGATCAGCAGGAAGGCACATTCCTGAGTTTACCAGAGCAGTTTGTAACGTGAATTCTTGAATCCAGGGGCCTGGATCGAATCCCACAAACGTATTTTCTTGTCAGACATTTAGACAATCCTCAGACAGCAACAGTTTTGGGTTACAGCTTCGAATCAAACTCACTCAGACAGGAAAACCCACCAGCCTCCTTCACTTACATCCCCAGACCTGCAAAATCAGGCTTTAATGAGAAATAAAGCCACTTAGTAGCAATTTAAAATGACTAGTTGAATGAAAATAATTATCTGCTAAAACAGGAAGAAATTGTCTGTTATTTATCAGGCACCTCTGCAGTGTGGACCGATAGGATTCCGCAGCCCCCGTGTTGTTTATGAACAGGACAGGACTAGGTGTCCCATCGGGGCTTCCTTTCCCATTTGTCCCTGCTGTGACTTCAGCATCTGGAGCAGCAGAATCACCATCTGGGGAGAGAACGGGGTCCAAAGAGTTAAAATGCTGCAGGAAAACAAACAAACAAGCAGGTTTTAAGCCCAGTTTCTATTCTTAGCGGAAAGTGTGTCTCTTAAAGACAGCCTTATCTTCATCCTCTTATGGGGATGACTTACTGAAATACCAAAGAGCCATATGATTTTTTTTTTAAGGGCTCAAAAATCTCATTTTTAAGAGCTCAATAAAAATGTAATTCTCGATGCATGATATTTGCTGAGTTACTACAATAAACTTGGCAGCAGGAGGCCTTTCTTATTTGCAAGCCTTTCTGTTCCCAAAGTGGCAGGCCACAGGTTAAGTTATTTTTTTCCCCCTCCTGATTAAAAAACTCGCTGAATAGCCAGCTTTGTCTGTCAGGACACGGTTCACCACATGACAGTGATCTCCAGCTCTTTCTCTTTGTGCTTACAATAAATATTGTTACCTTCCAGCTCGTGGATCTCCTCCTCATTTGTCGCTTCTAAGGTTTCATCAGATAGAGAGGCAACCTGGACGACCTGCAGGAAACAAAAGCAAGCCACAATACCTTGATATGCATGCACCAGCAATGAAAGGCAACAGGGATCAGCTTAAGGAAAAACAATCCTCAAGCCAAAACACATTTAACTCAATGGAACTTCTACCAGTCTCCAAGGTCACATAGAAGATGCCTTGTACTGCAAGCGTGGCCTTTTATTAAGCCAAAGTTGTAGCAAAAAAACAATAAGAATAAGCTTAGAATAGAGACAAGCCAGATGTGCCAGGCAGGCAGAGGGTTTTCTGACTTTAATGAAGTTCAGTCACTGAAAGATTTCAGTGCTATGGCTAAGTTGCACGTGGTCAACTGGTCCGTGAGAGCAGACCTGTGATAGTCACACAATAAATCAGTTCATTAAGCAGCGAGAGTCACGGGATTGGTCTTAACAAGCCAGTGGAACTAAAGAGCAGGAACCCAATCCTTCAATATCTACGAGTTTAACCTCCCCTTTCCTCCTCTCCTTAGAGGAAAGTTTGCCTGTTTTCTAGTCTGTACTAATTTTCTGGAACCAACATGTAAGTGGCACAGAGATCTTTATTTATTGAGCAAAATTTCCATATTTTGATCCATTTCTTTTAATATTTTGATTCATTTCTTTTAATAAAACAAAAATACACAGAAAGCCTTGCAGCATCAACCTTCCCACCTTCCACACTTAAACCCACTATTAGGGAGGGCTTCAGGCTGCGACTCCTTGAGACAAAGCTCGATGGGATCAGATTTGAATGCTACTTTGCATAGCCCTTTTCTTTTGTAAGAGGCTTGAAAATCCTCTTAAGTCAACGGACAAAACAATAGGGAACAAATTTCAAAGACAGAGTCACTACAAACTTCAATTTCCCCACTACAAGCATGTGACTACCCTGAAAATATTTAGCCTGAATGGTTTGCTCCTCTTTAGGGAAATCTGAGGGAGGGAAGAGGCTGATACAGAAGAATTATACACTCAGGCTACATAAATACATAGAAAGCTTTAGACAAAGCAAAAGTGCTCTTTATAAAAGATAACAACTTTCAGAGGCCAGCGAGGGAACTATACTTACCAACTGGGCAAAAGTAGTCACTTTCAGTCTTTTAAACAGCTCATCCTTTTTATATCTGTAATCTTCAAAAACAAAACAGAAGGGGACAACGTCAGTTTTCAGTTAATTGCCAGCTTTTGCAAATACAGGGTAAGGGGCTTGTTCTCAGCTCTTCTCGCTGACTCCCTGTCTCTCACCCAGCAGGGTTCCTGGGCACAAGGCTTGGGCTGAAAGATTGGAGGAGCAAACCTGAAGACTTTGGGAAAAGTAACACCAGTTATAAAGAGAGATCTTGTCCAGATGCACTTCAGAAGGCATATTTAGTTGTTTTCAGAGCCAAATCTGTATTATTTTGTGCTTTCTGTGCTCACTGGGGGAAGGAAACAGCTTTATCACGTCGCCTGCTATTCTTTGAAGCCTGGTATGGTCAGAAAGTCTCTTAAACCAAAAGATTTAATTGACTCAAATTTTTAATTTGAGTAAGTTGTGGCAGAATTGGAACATAGAGGCGCTGCATCCCAGACTATGTCTTTTCAAATACTAAGCTAAATATGTATGTTTAACCTTGCTGATGAAAACATTCCAGGTTTTCTTACTTTATCTGACCGATTCCGATTCCTACAATTGGCTAATAGGGATATCTAAAGGAACAGGTGACTGGCAGAAGGTGTTTAATGCAGAAAACTGAACAGCAGATCAGAAGAGACACCAGCTTGAAACACACATAATTGCTACAGAGAAGCTGGACTAATTGAGCCTTAAGTCTGAACACAAAGCTTCAAGAAAAAAACTGAGCTGTCTGTTGGAACGACTGGCAAACAACCAGAGCAGAGATTACCAGCACTAAGTAAGCAACAACGAGGATGGAAGCCTGAATTGCACACAGATACTTGAGATGGATAAATGCAAGGAAGAGAGAAGCCTTCTAGCGTGAAACAAAAGGGTGTATGTGGTAGGAGAGAGAAGCCAAGACGAGCATCAGTAGGAACATCTTGATATGAAATAGCCTCCCACGGGAAGTAACGGAAGCCTGGTCCTTTGGGAAAGTTACAGCTATAAAAGAAGTTAGCAGAAGAGGCAAAAAAAGGAAAAAAAACCCAACCCATCTATCCTGCACTGACAGGGAAAGGCAAAGAAGATGGAGAACATTCCTCCTGTGTCAAGCACTGCAGCTGTAACCAAGTTCTGAGTACAGCTCTTGAGGCCACCCTCTAACGAATCTAAAACTCTCTCAAAATAAAAATGCTCCTCATTTCTTTTCCTCCTCCTCCCTTAGTAGGCTCCAACTCTGAAGCCACAGATTTTTATTAAAGAGAAGAAGAAGAAAAATCCTTCACATTTTCCTAACAATTTTAGTAACTGTTGGAGGATATTCCAAAGTGGTCTCTCTCTCCAGCTGTTCAGCTAAGAGGACTAACAACAGAGAACAGGACCTTTAGCAAATCCAGCCAGTTCAGCAATTCTAAATCCTCTAAAACCATCTGCTAAATGCTCCATTAGCTTAAGCCAGAGAAGATGGGGGAGAAGGGGGGAGGGCTCCAATCCATATTCCTGTAACCACCACACAAAAATCTACAAAGAATTAGTTTATGGAAAAACTCTCAAGCTGACATGTGTTTAGGAGAAGGAGCCATGCAAATGCTGGAGGCTGAGATCTCTTGCCAGCACAGCTGGTGATCACAGACATTCTGCTTAGTAAAGATTCTCCCCGTACCCAGCCGACGGGCACACTGTGGAAGCAAAACAGACACAAAAAGAGATATTGTGAGCTTTCTCTCTGGGTGTTTTATCCTTTCCTTCTCAAACACATTTCCTGCAGAGGTAGCCCAGCTAAATTTTCAGCATCCAGAGCAAGCAGAGTTTCCAAATTCAACATCCTACCCTATATAATGTTTATTAAACTGCAAAGCAATTTCTACCTGTGATTAAACAACTTGTCTTTGAAAGGAGCCCATCTGAAATAGTGCACACTGTGCATTTCAAACTGTGGGTCTGAAGTACAAGACCTGCATATACACTAGACTTCAGAATGTCTAATAATTTGAAAATGACCCTTATGGTTCTTGCAAAACTCCCTGGTTTCAAGCCTCAAGTTCAGCTTGCTAAAGCCTCTCCTTATAACTCAGAAATAACAGCAACAATTATCATTCTTACAGCCCATCTCATCTTCCTGACAGAACTCACATGTAGCTCGTGTCTAAATGATTGAAACTCCCCAGCCACAGGCAAAAGGAGCCCTTCAGTCATGTGAAGAGCAAGAAATAAATTTAATTCAGAAGGACAAATAAAAGCAGCAAAGCTTATGAAGTGCTGGATGTACGTATAAACACTGACAAAGCAGAACTGTTGTCACAGGGCTTATACAAAACAGCTGTTGTCTGGTTTCCTCCCACCTCAACCAAGGATTATTTATCCCCGAACAAGCCTTTATGGCCCAGATCTTGCCTTTACCACCCAAAATTATTTCTATCAAGGAAAAAAAAAACCCCAAAAACCCCACAAAACTGTTGTTATTACAAAGCTCAACCTGGAGCAGACCAATCTGAATGTCTGCATGAGCCTCCCAGCAGTTAATCAGAAAATTCAGAAGTGCTGCTTCCGATTACAAAAGCAGCACAACGTACCTGGTTCTGTCCTGGAAGGTCCATTCGCATTTTCTGACATTTTTTGCTTCAGGTCTGACACCGTAATTCTTGTCTGTTCAAGGAGATGCTACTCAGGGCTTCAGAAACGACTGAAGGCACCACCAGAGAAAGGGAAGAGACTTGGTGTCTCTCCTCAAGTCAATTCTCCAAAACACAAATCATCACGGTCCCAGCTCTCTCATCGGTTTTGATTCCACAGCGGACACACAGTATTAAGTCCCACTCTCTCACGTTACACAAGAGACAGAGAGTTGACTGTGCTGGGGATTTAAAATTGTGTCCAAACGGTGTCATCTATCCATGAGAAATCAAGGGGGGAGAGGTTTCTAAACTGCCTGGGAACACAAGGTGTCTATTCAGCCCAAAGATACCCCGAAAGTTTCTACTGGACTCCAGAATCACGATTAAACAAAAGATCTCCTACATGAAACGAAATCAGATTCACAGCAGAGATTGAAAACCAACTAGACCCACACAACAAGATTCTCAGCACAGATAAAAAGTGATGGTGATCCAGTGTTCAGCGCTGAAATCTTAGTCTGTCGACACAGGATTTTGGAAAACAAGGTCATTTCTCTTTTGGTTTTCACCAAAGACTTGTGATATTTGAAAAAACAAAACAAAACCCAAAAATACAACCCAAAACGATACCAACAAACAAACCTACAGCTACAAAAGACCATTTTGGATGGAGCCAAGCATAAATATATTCATGTGACAGATTAGTGACCTCCCTTGTAATCTGAATGTTACCATTTTAGAGGAACACAGTAAATGGATCTAAAGAACTAAAACCGAACGTTCAAAATCCTAATTAGTCCTCATTAATAGGGATGATATTTCTTTCACATCAATAAATGCAGCTTTGGGACTTAATAGCATTCCTGGCTCTCTATGTGAAAATAATCTGGACAGGAGCTGAAAATAAGGGAATAATATTAGCTTTATTAGTAAGAAGTTTTTAGAGTGCCCGTGTTCAGTGGGAAAGCAGACAGAAATAAAAGTCACTTTGGCTTTCTTTAGTTCAAATGACCCAAAGTCTTCAAAAGATCAATGCTGTTCTGATTAATTATGTTACTCTGGTAAACTCAATGAGCTACACAGGAATCAGCCAGTTTCTTTACTGTCTCGGAGTATTCGAAGTACACTACAATTATACTGAAGTAAAAGATCTCAAGCTCAATTGTTTTGTTACTTAAAAGTGGAGTATCTCACGAGGAAAGGCTGAGGAACTTGCGTCTTTTAGTCTGGAGAAGAGAAGGCTGAGGGGGGATCAACACCCATAAATCCTTAAAGGGTGGGTGTCAGGAGGATGGGGCCAGGCTTTTTCCAGTGGTGCCCAGTGAGAGGACAAGAGGAAATGGGCACAAGGTGGTACATAAGAAGCTCCATCTCAACATGAGGAGGAACTTCTTCACTTTGAGGGTGGCTGAGCCCTGGAAGAGGCTGCCCAGAGAGGTGGTGGAGTCTCCTTCTCTGGAGACATTCAAACCCTGCCTGGACACGTTCCTGTGGGACCTGCTCTAGGAGGACCTGCTTTGGCCAGGGGTTGGACTAGATGCTCTCAAGGTCCTTTCCAACCCCTTATCATTCTGTGATTCTGTAAAGTCTTAGAAGTGCAGTCTGAGTCTTCCCAGATGAGCCTAGTCCAGTTTTCTTAATCCAGAGAACTTCTTCCTACCTCTTCTCCACTCAATAACAAAATTTGCACACAGAAGAATCTGGAAAGACCCCTAGACTTGCCTGCCTGGTATCCTAAGTTAAATCTGTAAAACACTGTGAGAAACACAAATAAGGTGAAGGACAAAGCACAGTGTGCTCAGCTGAATCAAGGTAGAAGCATCTTTCCAGCCTCTTGCTGCTCGTTTCTGCAGTTCATTCTTCTGGGATGCGGCTCCAGGAATCCTCAGAGTAGAGATTTCCAACCCTGAGATTCAAACCAATGCTCTCTCAATTTTGAACTAACCCACCGTAAGTTACATCCTGTTCCTCTACAGATACTCACTTCTTTTGATCTCTTCCAACTTCTCAGTGTATTTTGTCAAACTGCTTCCTGTAACAAAAAATAAAAACAAAATAAATCCACCAGTCTATTACAATTTTTTTATTAGTGGTTACCTTCAGTGCTGCCAAGGCTTACATTTCATTTTCTGAAGAAAAAGATCTGACTATGGTAATAAATGTTCGTTGCAGATCCTCTTTCACTGTGACAATGCAAGGCAGCCATAAGTCAAGAAGTGCCATGATTTTGCTCTTGGATCTTTCTTTCCCTCACAAGGATGACCCAGTTAAATAGCAAAGTCAGTTTCAGGACTCCACTGGACCCCAGCTGCCAAGAGTCTCTAGGAACAGGCAGCGTTCTGTGGCTTAAAGACTCTGTATTGGAGAGGGGAAATTACTGAATGTTCATTGCATCCTGGGCTGCATCAAGAGAACCATGGCCAGCAGGTCACAGGAGGTGATTCTACCCCTTGACTCTGCTCTCGTGAGACTCCACCTGGAGCACTGTGTCCAGCTCTGGAGTCCTCAACACAAGAAGGACATGGACCTGTTGGAACAGGTTCAGCAGAGGGCCATGAAGATGATCAGAGGGATGGAGCACCTCTCCTATGAAGACAGGCTGAGGGAGCTGGGGTTGTTCAGATGGAAAAAGAGAAGGCTCTGGGGAGGCCTTAGAGCAGCCTTCCAGTATCTGAAGGGAGCTACAGGAGAGCTGGAGAAGGGGCGCTTTGTCAGGGAGTGAAGGCATAGGATGAGGGGTGATGGTTTTAAATTGAAAGAAGGGAGATTTTGATGAGGTATTAGAAGTTCTTCCTTGAGAGGGTGGTGAGACACTGGAACACCTTGCCCAGAGAAGTTGTGGAAGCCCCATCCCTGGCAGGATTCAAGGCCAGGTTGGAGGTGGCTTGGAGCAACCCAGTCTAGTGGAAAGTGTCCCTGCTCAGGGCAGGGTGGTTGGAACTGGATGATCTTTAAGGTCCCTTCCAACTCTAACCATTCTATGATCCATGACCAGAAGAGCTCAAGTCTTCTGCATATACTCCCAGCAATATTTTGGTTCTTCTACAGAAGGCACCAGTGTGTTATTTTACAGGATTTTCAGTAAAGGGTACAGAAGTATCCGCACCCTGCCAGTCAGAACAGTGATATTTGCAAAAAACCACCAGCCTCACAGCACCCTTTCCATTTACAAGTTCCACACCAAACCCTCAAACACACAAGTTGTTTTGACAATGCTTTGGAGAACAAAGTCATTGCCTTCAGAAAGGCACTACCCAACACGCAGGACCTTACAGAGCCCATATGTTACAGCCCAGTCTCTAAGGGTATTCAAATCCTGCCTCCAACACACTGCTGCGAGCACAACTGTGGCCATACTGTCCCTTCCCCGACATTTTTGTGTCGATACTATAAGTGGATGTTACCAGATAAAATTAATCTGTTTTATCAACAACAACAACAAAAAATATCCCCAAAGACACCTCCCAAACAAGTATCTTGACTTAGACCCATGTCAAGATACTAGTTTGTACAAGAAAAGCCCACATTCAGAAACTCCAAGACCAGTAATTTCTATGGGAACAGTCACAAACCACAGAGACTCTGGGGTAGAGCAACTTAGGACAGAGGCCATTGAGGTATTCAGAATATTTTTGTACACTCCTACATCTCATTTAGTGTTTTCACCCTATGATGATTTCACTTACCAGTATCAAGGCGGGTTTTTACATGTTGGTATCTGGGATTCTGAGGGATGCGCCTGGTTAAATACTGTTTTGAAAAGGAAAAGGCAAGAGGAAGTCAATATACAGCCATGCATTTGTTTTAAAGGCAAAAAAAAAGAAAAGAAAACCTTAACAGAAAAGGTAATTTGAAGAGCTCCAAGGGACAGCAAAAAAGAAAACTGAGACCACAGGCATTCTCTGCTCTTGGGCAGAATGACAGACCTCCGAATCACAGAATGGTAGGTGTTGGAAGGGATTCTGGAGATCATCTAGTCCAGCCTCCTGCCAAAGCAGGTCCCACAGGAACGTGTCCAAATGGGTTTTGAATGTCTCCAGAGATGGAGACTCCACCACCTCTCTGGGCAGCCTCTGCCAGGGCTCTGCCACCCTCAAAGTGAACAAGTTCCTCTCCAAACTGAGATGGAACTAACATCTTATTGTACAAGCTTGTGCCCATTTCCTCTTGTCCTGTCACTGGGCACCACTGAAAAGAGACTGGGCCCATCCTCCTGACACCCATCCTTGAAGTATTTCTAGGTGTTGATCAGATCCCCCCTCAGCCTTCTCTTCTCCAGACTAAAAAGACCCAAGTCCCTCAGCCTTTCTTCCTAAGAGAGATGTTCCAGGCTCCTCATCATCTTTGCAGCCCTCTGTTGTACCTTAACCAGCAGGTCCCTGTCCTTCTGGAACTGGGGAGCCCAGAACTGGACACAACTGGAATCTCCAACTCGGTATTAAATCCCTGTCAAGCTGCCACTTTAAAGCCTCAAAAGGAGCATTTCCCTCCCTTTCTCCTGCAACTCGACCGGCTCTACGGTCCGCAGGAAATCATTCCCCCCCCCTACACCCCCCCGCCCCAAGTGATGCCTCCAGCGGCTGCACCGGCCCCCTAAGA
>VXBJ01006304.1:93044-133999 GCA_013400055.1 Nycticryphes semicollaris | reverse complement strand
CCCATGAGGCCTATGTCCCCCCTCAGCCCCCCATTGGGGCTGCACACACCCTCAGCCCCCCGTTGGGGCCCACGCTCCCCCTCAGACCTCCTATGGAGCCCACATACCCTCCTCATACCCCCTATGGAGCCTGTGTACCCCTCAGGCCCCCAGTGGGGCTACACACATCCTCAGCCCGCCATGGAGACCACAATCCCCTGGAGATGCACCTATGGAGTGCACATCCCCCATCAGACACCCTGAGGAGCCTATGTTCCTCCTCAGACCCCTTATGGGAGCCCATGTTCCCCCACAGCTCCCTGTGGGGTCTGTATCTCCCTCCAACCCCCTATGGGGCCAGTGTCCTCCCCTCAGCCCTTCAATGGAGCTACACACACCCTCAGCCACCCCGTAGGGTGCATATCTCCCCTGAGATCCCCCTGTGGAGCCCACATCCATCCCTCAGACCCCCTGAGGAGCCTGTGTTCCCCCTCAGACCCATTATGTTCCCCCGCTGCTCCCTACAAGGGATCTCTTTCTCCCTTGGACTCCCTGTGGGGCCAGTGTCCCCCCCCCGCCTCAGCCCCTCAATGGAGATTGTGTCCCTCCTTAGACCCCTAGTGGGGTCCATATTCCTCCTCAGACCTCTTATGGGGCCCACATCCATCCCTCAGACCCAAAATGGAGCCCATGTCATCCCTAGGACCCGAAATGGAGCCCATGTCCTCCCTCAGACCCTCAATGGGCCCCACTTCCCCTCTCAGACTCCCCTTTACTGCAGAGAACTCTTTCTGCCATAGACCTGCCACCACGGGGATGTGGAGGATATGGGGATGTAGGGGTTTTAAGGACATGACAGTGGGTGTTGGGGATGTGGGGGGTTGCTGGGGACGTGGTGGCAGGTTATGGGGATGTGGGGGTTATGGGGCAGATCCCGGTAGAAAGGCACCTCACTCTGTCCCGCAGGATGAAGGAGTGGTGGGTGCAGGTGGGGCTGCTGAGTGTGCCCCTCCTCGCCGTCTACCTCCACATCCCACCCCCCAAGCTCTCCCCAGCTCTGCTCTCCTGGAGGTCCTCTGGAAGCTACTTCATCTACAAGGATCAGAACATCTTCTACAGAGGTGATGGGGCCATGCCAAGCCATGGGGACACCTCGTTTGTCCTGGTGGGGACTGGGGGCTCTGGGGATGTAAGGATGTCCCCAAGGATGTCCCCAAGACCATGTGGGGTGATGGCAAATCCCTCCCAAAATGTCATGGCTTTAAGGGGAGCTGCTGTGTGGATCCAGGCACAGTGTGGCTGTTCGTTATCAAAATGTTTTAATTGGGTGAAGCCCCAAAGTTCTTGCAAAGCATTGACAATATCTTGGTGTCCAAGGAGAAAGGATCTAAGAGCCTCTGATGGGTCACAGCAAGGAAAAGATTGAAAAAACATTTTGCTGGAGCAGTTGTTACCAATTGGAGCAACTTTGGGGCAGCTGCAATTAATTTATTCTATATAAAACCCTGGTTTGCATCAAGTAACTGGTGACTGCAGTGGCTTGTTTGGATGGGTTCCTGAAGCCACGTTGGCACTGGGAAGCTGTGGTGTGAGTCCAACCCATGGCTGGTTTTGGGGGAGCGGAGGGAGAGGTCACACCGTGCTGCTGGTTGGGATCCCAGTGGTAGGGGAGGAAATTGGGGGTGGTAAAAAGCTGACCCTGAGGTTGCCCCGTTCCTTCCCCAGATTCCACTGGTGCCATCGGCAGCTCCGACATCATTGTCCTCCTGCATGGCTTCCCGACCTCCAGCTACGACTGGTGCAAGGTGAGGGGACAGAGTGGACATGGCATAGGGTTGGATGCTGACCCCAAACGCCATGGTTTCTCCTGGTGACAAGGTGGTGGCCCAACCCAGGGTGGGTGATGCTTCAGAGGAGTTTCTGTTGGTGGCACCACTGTCCTTTGGGATATCACCCTTGTTCCTCTCCCGATTCCTCGCATGGAACCCAAGCTCTTTTCATGTTGCCCTTTCCCACACTCCAGCCCAAAGCAGGAGGAAAATTCCCACAACTATTTATTGGGGTGGGTTTTTTTGTGATGGTCTTGCTGTTTATTGGGAAACTTCAACCTTCTGGGGTTTTTGTCAGAGCTGGAAGGTGCTGTCTGGGGTGGGTGGAGAGCAGCATGACTGTCCATGGCTGAGCATCGCCACAGATTCTTCCTCTCTCCATTCCCATCAGCTGTTTGTTTTTTTAATGCATTTCTCCTCTTTCCAGATCTGGGAAGGGCTGACCCAGCGGTTTCACCGGGTGATCGCTCTGGATTTTGTAGGATTCGGTTTCAGTGACAAGCCAGTGAGTAACTCGTGAGGAGGATTTTCACAGTTGCTTTTGTCCCAGAAGTCATTCTGCCATGCCAGCATCCCTGGAAAATTGGTGTTTGCCAGCTTTCTCACCCATTTCCATCCAGAAAAGGGAGTGAGACACTGTAATAGTGGAAAGAATGAGGAAGGTGCGTGGTGGAGATCATCTCTGTCACTGTCTTGCCTTTACTGGAGTTTGACCTAACTCTGAAGCACATCTTGACCCTTCTGGGGCATGAGAAGTTCTCCCCAGGGCTGGTGGATGTAGCTGCTGGCCCAGGACATCCCGTCTGCTCCACCTGGGGTCACAAACTGTTGGGCTCCACCCCTTATTTCTCTATGTGGGTGTTTATTCTGGAGTTTGTGGGCTCGTGATGAGTCAGGCTCTCACTGTGGCTTCTTTGCAGAGACCTCACCGTTACTCCATTTTCGAGCAAGCCAGCATTGTTGAGGGGCTGGTACGTCACCTTGGCCTCCACCACCAGAGGATTAATCTCCTGTCCCACGATTACGGCGATACGGTCGCACAGGAGCTGCTCCACAGGTCACTGCAAACACTGATGGTTGCTCTCTGTTGCCCTCATCAAGATGATTTCCAGCAGATAAGTGGAAGAATGTAGTGCAGAACCCCCTTCCCTCCATACCTACAGCTATAACTAAGGCTGGGAGGCCTCAGGGCATATCCATGGTAGGCAGATCTGAGGTTCCCATCCATCAGTTCCTAGCTGGTGAGATGTTTAACTTCCTTCCTGAGCTCCAAACTGAGGACCACAGAAGAGCAGAGATGATCTGACACTTCTAATTTGACCTGCTGGTCGGTCACTTCTTGGAGCCTGGAGAGATCTGGTTGTGTTTCACCTTCTTCTCTTCTGTCCCCAGGTATGAGCACAATAAAACTGGAAGCATCTTGATCAACAGCCTCTGTTTATCCAACGGAGGTAAGGTTTGCCCAGTGTGGTGGGATGGGAGGGATGGGGATCCATGGGATGGGATGTTCTTCCTGTCTCCATCACTGGAGGAAAAGCAATTAAGATGCTGTAATTAACTAGGAGCATCAGTCCTTGGGCTGCCTGTACCACCTTTTATGGCACCATGGAGTAGAAGAGAGACTGGGAGATGCAGAGCAAAACACTTGTAACGTTACAAATCTGTTCTCTGATGTCCTTCCAGGGATTTTCCCCGAAACGCACTACCCCCGGTTCATCCAGAAGGTGAGCTGCAACACCCTCTAGTCGTACTGAATCGCTCCTCAAGCACAAATTTGCCTCCGTGAGTTTGGGGTTTTACTTGGCTCAGATGCCCACTGCTTTTCCTGCACCTGAGCTGCTTGTAGAGGTGATGGAGAGAGGCAGGGATGTGGCTCGTCTCATCTGAATGTCCTGGCTAATTGCCTCTTGAAATGCTGATAGTGGATGAGAAGCTCAGCACAAGCCACCAACGTGCACTGGGAGCCCAGAAAGCCCCTCACATCCTGGGCTGCATCCCCAGCAGCATGGACAGCGGGGCAAGAGGGGGGGATTCTGCCCCTCTGCTCCGTTCTGGGGAGACCCCCCCCAGTGCTGCCTCCAGCTCTGGAGCCACCAACATCAAAAAGACCTGGACCTGTAGGGGTGGAGCCAAAGGAAGCCACGGAGATGCTGGAAGGGCTGGAGCCCCTCTGCTGTGAGGACAGGCTGAGAGAGTTCGGGGGATTGAGCCTGGAGAAGGTTCCGGGGAGACCTTAGAGCCCCTTCCAGTCCCTCAAGGGGCTCCAGGAAAGCTGGGGAGGGACTCATGATCAGGGGAGCCCTAGGAGGAGGAGGAAGGGTTTGACTCTGAAAGAGGGGAGATGGAACTGAGATGTGGGGAAGAACTTCTTTGGTGTGAGGGTGGTGAGAGCCTGGCCCAGGTTGCCCAGAGAAGCTGTGGCTGCCCCATCCCTGGAGGGGTTCAAGGCCAGGTTGGAGGGGGCTTGGAGCAACCTGGTCTGGAGGGAGGTGTCCCTGCCCAGGGCAGGGGGTTGGAACTCGATGTTCTTTAATGTCCCTTCCAACCCAAACCATTCTATGATGTCTTGTTGTCGAGAGCTCATGTACATGGGCATTAATGAAGGTCAGGGCTGAGCTGGGAAACTGCTGTGATACAGGTAGCTTTTCCTGTGGGAAAAGCCCTTGGTGGAGGCAGGATTTACCCATCTGTATGATACTGAGTGCTGTCATCTCCTTTTCCCCTTTTGTCCAAGATCCTCAAGGATGGGGGTTTGTTGTCCCCAGTCATTACGCGGCTGATGAACTTCTTTTTCTTCTCCAGAGGGTGAGTTGGGTCCCTGTTGGGAACAGTCCATAGGGGGGATATGAGCCAAGCAGGGAGGGGGCGAATGTAGGAATTAGGAGAGCTGATATTTGGCAGGGGATTGGATCCCCCAACACTGCCCCAGGAGAGATTTGCCCCTGGATTGGAATGACCTTGGTCCTCCAGGCCATGCCCTCCTCCAGGCTGGCAAAGTGTTTCAGCCTAATAAAAAACCAGGCAGCTCTTCACTGTTTGCTGAAATCCTTCTCTCCCACAAGTACTGGACTTGCACGTGTGACAGAGGCAATGAGAAGCCTTACCACACTCTGCATACGATGCACCATCAGATAGATATATTTTTTTTATCAGATGTTGCAAAACCTTTTTTTTTTTTTAAATCCAGAAATCCTTTTAGTCTGGTCACTAAGCCCAACACAGGGTGCCTTTGGGGGACGGTTTGTAGCGCCCACTTGCACCCACGTGTCTCGCAGTGGAAGCTGGAAGTGCTTAACTACTTATTTTTATTATTTTATTTTTCTTTTTTGCCCTGGGCTAGTTTTTGAGTCATACATTGACACAGCTCCCCTTGTTCCGCTCTAAACTCTTTATTTCCAGGCTCGGGGCAGTCTTCGGGCCCTACACGCAGCCTTCACCACCAGAGTACTGGGACATGTGGACAGCAGTGCGGACTAACGATGGCAATCTCGTTGTCGACAGGTTCGTCACCGTTAATTACTGCATGAGCTTAGTTTTACATCCACGGCATCGCTCTGTTTGCGGGCAGAGCGTTGCCATGGCTTGGAAATTACCAGAGCTCAGCCAGGCCCCTCAGAACCTCCAGCTGCTTCTGGAAGCAGGGGTCTGGAATCATCATTGGGTCCCCCAAAAAAGAGCTGGGGTGTGATGCTGGAGCAGAGATTCTTGCTGGAGTGATGCAAGGCAGGTAAATGAAGTCTGGAGTCAAGGGGATCTGACCCTGCACAGGGGTGAGAGAAGGACAAGGCTGGAGATGTACAATACGGGGCAGGGTTTTTTTTCCCCTTCTTTGGAAATTAGGGGATTAAATTTGTGTAGTTTTCTCCAGTTTGGAACTTTTGGAAGAAGGACCTGTGGCTGGTGGTGGCAAGTGGAGTATCCCTGTTTAGTGGGGCCTGCGTGTGTCCTTCTCCCCTGGCGTGCAAACTCCTCTCTTCTTCCTGCTGGGAAAATCTCCAGATAAATCTCAGTAAGGACCAAACAGCTCAACCCTTCCAAAGGGTGCTCACTAATTGCCTCTTATAACGAGGGATACTTGCTTGAGCCCAGCAACACATACACGCCTGACACACTGCCCACTTGGCAAGTGCTGTCGTGGCAAATTCTTCCAGTGTCACCTTTGCCAGTAGCGCAGCCGTAGTGGGAAGCTCAGTGCCAAAATATCCCCAGCTCCTCTAAAGTCACATGTCAGAGCACCAGTAGGTTTATTTAGCGTAGCTTCCCATCCTTGGAAAGCTTTTTATAACCCAACCGACTCGAACCCAAAAGCTGTGCTGAGTTACTCCGAGCTGCTGGCTGGGGTGACGAGACAGGCTGAGGAGACTTTAGCAGTTTGGATTTTCAGTGTAAGACGTGACCAGTGCAATTTATCTTCTCCTGAATTCCTTCACGCTCAGTAGTTCAGCTTTGACTCTTCTTCTGTGGGGCGCTGGAATGGTTTCAGAGCCCCTGCACCACCAGAGAGCCAAGACCGGAGTGCTCAGGCAGCGCTGCCTCTGTGTTGGCTTTTAGCTGACCAAGTTGTGTCCTGTTTTGTAGGAAAAAATCTGCTTTTTGCTCTGCCACCTGAGCAAGTTTGCCCAGGGGGGCTTGGGAGTAATGGACCTTTCATTACTCGTTTGCTGGCTGGCTGCAGCCTGCTGTGACCTTACTGCACTGCCTGGAACAAGCGTGACAACGATTTGCCCCCTTTTCCAAGCCAGTGGCATTTCACTGGGAGCAGAGGACCCAAATTTGCTTCCATCTCAGCCCAAGAAGGATTCAAACCTCATCCTTCCCCTCAGATTACCGGGCTGTTTCCTCCTTCCTAAATGAACTTGGGTTGTCCTCCAGCAGGACTCTGGACTTTGCACTTAAAGCACAGAGCTGACAAGGGTGAGACCTGGAGTTTGTGTCCCAACCTCATTTACACTTTCATTTGCTGACTTCCTAAATAAATAAAACCAAATTTGAGCAGTTTGCTAAGCTCACAGGTGACCAGCAGACTGATTTTTCTCTTGCTGCTGCCCCGGGGGAGGAAGTTTGTAGGAGATGCAGATTCCACCTAAGGGCAATTTTCAGGCTGTGCGGCACCTGGAGGCACCATCTGCTTCGTAACAACAGGTTTCTTTTTCAGTATTTTGCAGTACATAAACCAGAGAAAGAAGCACAGAGACCGCTGGGTTGGGGCTTTGATGTCCACCTCTGTCCCACGTGAGTAGGAATCAGTGTTCTTTGATTTACTGGTTGGGATGTTGGCAGTCGCCTGCAGGCACTGGAGATCTTGGTTGGTGCCGGCTCCTGCTGGAGCCTCTTGTTATTCTGATGAGGACATGGCTCAAATCCAATTTGTGCAGGGGGCAATGTCACAAATGTCCCTGCTCCAGTTTAAGGCTTGGTTACAGCAGAGAGCTGTGAGCTTGTTTAGGTAAGAGGACAACGTTTGTTCCAGTGACTGCAGGTAAATTTCTCCAGCTGCTGCTCCAGGGAAGCTGAGGTGCTTTTCAAGCTCAAGAGAAGTTGCAACCACTGAAGGAGAGGTTTGGTTCCAGGAGGAGGGTTGAGGGCTGAATTTGACCCCAGGGCAGAGAAGCAAGAGCCCTTCTGGCAGCTGGTTTGTTCCTCCTCGGCTTGATTTAGGGATGTCCTTGGGTATAAAAGCTCTGTCTGTGTTTCTCTCTCATAGTGCATCTCATCTACGGGCCCCTGGACCCCGTGAATCCGCACCCGGAGTTTCTTCAGCTTTACAAGTAAGACAACAGCAGGAATACACAGCCAGGGTTTCATTTGGAGGGAGAGTTTGTCTCAAGGCTTTTTCTTCAGTTCCCTTTTCATTGTGGCTGTTTTTAATTCTCACCTGTAACCTGCACAGCCAGGTGACACAGTCAGAGCCTTCTGCACTTTAGAAATCACTTCCCCTTTTTAGGGATCAAAATCACAATTCTCAAACAAATCAATCAGGCACTTTAAAACTACAGCACAGAATCACAGAATGATATAGGGTTGGAAGGGACCTCTGGGGATCATCTAGTCCAACCCCCTGCCAGAGCAGGTTCTCCTAGAGCAGGTCCCACAGGAACATGTCCAGGCGGGTTTTGAATGTCTCGACAGAGGAGACTCCGCCACCTCTTTGGGCAGCCTCTGCCAGGGCTCTGACACCCTCCAAGTGAAGAAGTTCCTCCTTATGTTGAGATGGAGCTTCTTATGCACAAGTTCGTGCCCATTTCCTCTTGTCCTCTCACTGGCACCCACTGAAGAAAAACTGGCCCCATCCTCCTGACACCCATCCTTTAAGTATTTATAGGGATTATCAGATCAGATCCCCCTTCAGTCTTCTCCAGACTAAAATGACCCAAGTCCCTCAGCCTTTCAAGTAAGAGACAGTCTGATGTCCGAGGCATCAGCCACAGAAAACATTTATTGACTGAGGTAGTTTCCTCCAAACTAACTTGAGGTAAATCCAGCACTTGGAAGAGTAGTCGACTGTAGCTGCTACAGGGTCTTTTTAGTGCCAAAACCCTGTTATGGGCAGAATTCCAGCTGTGCAAGAGGGTATTGTCCTCCTCAGTGGTAGCTACAGGCCAAGCTGTGGTTCCTGTGTTTAAGCCTTGCTGCATTCTTCCAACAGGAAGGTGCTTCCCATGTCCACGGTGTCTGTGCTGGACGACCACATTAGCCACTATCCCCAGCTGGAGGATCCGACAGGCTTCCTGAATGCGTATCTCAACTTCATCAACTCCTTCTGAGCTGCTGCAGCTCAGTTCTCGCTGTTTACAAGTCAGGCTTTGGGGGCAGGAAGAAACCTTGAGTTTATTTTATTTTTTGTTTTAAACCACCAGATCTAACACTTTGCACTAACACCCACATCTTTGGCTGCCAAACCGCTGCCTTTATGCAGTTCAATCCTTTGAGCACTGGACAAAACTGTCAGCCTGAGTAGAATCACAGGATGGCGACAGCTCTTCCAGCCCCAAGCTCAGCTTGCTTCTTGCCTGGCCTTGTCTCTGTGTTTAGAGCCAGGAGGGCTCAAGGGAAAAGAGGGGAGGCAAGATTCCTTACTTGCCTTCCCCGCTGGCTACGTGCCCCAGGTAGACGGGACCACTGGCAGCCAAGGATTGATGCTCGTAGATCACAGAATGATGGTTGGAAAGGACCTCTGGAGATCATCTAGTCCAACCCCCTGCCAAAGCAGGTCCTCCTAGAGCAGGTCCCACAGGAATGTGTCCAGGCAGGTTATGAATGTCTCCAGAGACAGAGACTCCACCACCTCTCTGGGCAGCCTCTGCCACCCTCAAAGTGAACAAGTTCCTCCTCATGTTTAGATGGAACTTCTTCTGTTCCAAGTTTGTGCCCATTTCCTCTTGTCCTGTTACTGGGCACCACTGGAAAAACACTGGCCCCATCCTCCTGACACCCACCCCTTAAGTATTTCTAGGTGTTGATCAGATCCTCCCTCAGCCTTCTCTCCTCCAGACTAAACAGACCCAACTCCCTCAGCCTTTACATGTACACCCAAGATGGATGTTGGTTTGATTTTGGAGCTGCTGCACAGGCGGTTTAAATTCTATCCTTCTGCTACGGGTTGTAAGTCATTGCCAGGACTGAAGAATTTGGAACTGAGTTTGCCTACAGTAAATACAACAGAGATCCGTAACCCACCAAACCACAGGCAGTGATCTATCTGCCCCATAAAGGGGCAATTAGTCTTCAGTAATCTCTTTTTAATGAAGGGAAGATCTAAACCTTAAGTTTCTCTGATTTTCAGTTCAAGAAGCAGAGTCACTCACTCACTCTACACCCTTGGGTCTGTCTCAGGAGCTTCCCTGAAGCTCGGCTGTAGCTCACTAGAGCAAAGTCAAATATGCAATAGTGGCACTAGCAAAAGCCAAGGTGTTCTGAGCAACAGCTATTCCAGCTCCAGGGAGCTGGGAGAGGTGTTTAAATTACCACAAAACCAGTATTTCTTCCTTCCTCATCCTGACTTGAGAACCAAAAGAAACAATTCAGCAGCAGAGAGGTGCAGAGCTTCCCCCACAAGGAAGTCACCCCAAGGTCTCTCCCTCCAGGCCTCACTGTTGGTTGGTATTATCTGCCACAAGGATTGGAGAATTGAATGTGCCTCAATAAGTGATGTTTAATCTTTTTCTCTCTGTGTACATTGATTTTTTTTTCTGTGTGCAACAGAGGAGACCATAATCAAAAAACTGTAAATTTGCAGGTTAGATGATTCTGCAGGTTTTGTGTGGTTTTTAACTGCTTCCCTTTGAATTCCCTTTAGGAATAAGGGGGTTTTGCTGAGTAAACAGCCATTATAGGCTATTTTTTCTGTACTGAAGCAGAGAGAGTTAAAACAAGAAATGTCTATTTTATTAACAGCAATTCATACGAATTCCACCACTTCGACCAGTGTTTATTTTCTGTTAATAAAAATCAATTTTGACAAAAGTCTGATTCCATTTTCTTACCACCTGCACCTTTTATCTTCCCTGCTCTGCTGCAAGTGGCCAGAGATGCAATAAGTTAGACGGGAAAGCTTAAGTGACAACGAGGGAAGGGACACGAGAATGGCTCAGTACCAGCCAGCCGCTATTGCCACTACTGTAACATCATATAAAATATTTACCAAATAGAGAAATAAAAACTACATGCAGAAGGACAGACAAGGCTGCTCAATACCCAGTAAATACCCATCTGCTGCTTGCAAAGGTTTCCACTGCGGTCGACGAGCTGCAACGCTCAGCCTACAGAAGCCAGGATGACATCTACGGGGGTTTCTTCTTTGCTCCTGACTGTCACCTGCATGGTCACGCCATCTCCGAGGGCAAGTCTGGACCTCACCAGCACGTCACAGCCACCTCTGTACACACCTGGGGACAAAGCAAAACTTGAGTGATTGCTCTAAAAGAGGCTCAAGGATCTAGTCCTAACCCAGGAGCCAACAACCTGGTGAGACCAAGACACTTTCGGCTCTATGGCCCGTTGCAGAAAGGGAGGAAAGAACAAAAACTAACCACCCAACCCCCAGAATCACAGAGTGATGTGGGGTTGGAAGGGAACTCTGGGGATTATCTAGTTCAAGCCCCCTGGCCAAAGCAGGGTCACCCAGAGCAGGTTGCACAGGAACGTGTCCAGGTGGGTTTGAATGTCTCCAGAGAAGGAGACCCCACCACCTCTCTGGGCAGCCCCTTCCAGGGCTCTGCCACCCTCAAAGTAAAGAAGTTCCTCCTCATGTTTAGACGGAGCTTCTTATGTACAACCTCGTGCCCGTTACCTCTTGGTCCTGTCTCTGGTCACCACTGAAGAAAGACTGGCCCCATCCTCCTGACACCCACCACTATAGGCATTGATCAGATCCCTAAATCCTCTAAGCTCTTGAAGCCACGACTGAAGATAACAGATACTGTCCTAATTAATTGGTCAGCAAGCACTGCTGGAGGGTTAGGCTGAGTTAAAGAGGTGGAAACCAGAACATGGGTAGCTGAAGTTCATTTCCAGTTTGAGAAGGCAACACGTTGTAATTCTGCCATGAAAGCACAGTCCATTGGCCCAGTACCTCTGCCATTAAGGGAGGAATAGTCCTCCTATACTTTTACTAGTCTGGGTAGAAGTGGTGCTCCTGGTGACAATTCACACTGCAGAAGCCACAGAATTAGAGAATTGTCTGGGTTGGAAGGGACCTTTGAGATCATCTAGTTCAACCATCAACCTAACCCTGAGACAAAAACATCACTAAACCATGTTTCTAAGCACTATGGCAACCCATCTTTTTAAATTCCTCTGGGGACAGTGTCTCAACCCCTTCCTCGGGCAGCCCATTCCAAGGCTTAATAACCTTTTCAGTGTAAAAGTTTTTCCCAATCTCCAGTCTGAACGTCCCCTGGCACAACTTGAGGCCATTTCCTCTTGTCCCAGCACCTGTAATTTGGGTGAAGAGACAGACCCCACCTCTCTACACCCTCCTTTCAGGTAGCTCCATCTCCATTTCCAGTCCTACTTTGACCCAACCATGCAGACAGATTTAAGAGTTACCAATTCTTCCCCCCGAAATAAATTGAGTTCCAACCCTTCTGTCAGACCACTGTGTGCCACGATCATTTCAGTTTGGCTTTAACAACTGCAACGAAGTTTTGTAGAGCTCTTCCAGGGATTGCCCCACATGTAAGCCTGGAGCATGGCCACCAAAGAAGAAGTCACTTCAGGATGTGTCTTTAGTGACAGGAACTTGAAAACAAGATGGTCCTAAACCCGCCCTTTTGACACAAAAACTGGGAAGGGATTTAATTAGGTGTTTGCTCTGGAAGTTCTTCATTCAAAGGATTCATTACTGTTCCCACAGGTAGAGTATTTCCATTCCAAGAGACACGTGCAACAGCAGGGTCTAAATTATCACCAGCTGTTTTCAACTCACTGGAGCACTTCAGCTTTCTATAGAGGGAAAAAAAATTTCTCTATACGAGAGCAGAATCTCCTAAATTGTTTCCCTTCATTTAGTAAAAACCTGTGGGGACATGGAACCGTGGAGTTCAACAGTGTGAAAACTTACCAGCTAAGTAGAGCGTGTGAGAATTTTTGTTCTCTGGTACTTTGTCTGATCTCTCGCAGGGCTGCATGCCCAAGAACTTGATGATGTTATTGACGGCTTCTGCATTCAGAGATTGAAGAAGAAAATTACCTCCAGAAAATTGCTTTCTGTGAGAACTAGTTGGCAATTAAGGAGCATTCTCTAAGCACTCGTGTGGCTTACTTAACTATTTCCATTCATTATTATCTTGGTTGCAGCCCCATCAACACATCTACTTTGCCATGTCCCTTCTGCTGTCTCAACAGCCTAGAATTTCACCCCTCCTTTCAACCAGCCTCAAGCAATCCCAAACTTCTGCTCGCTATAATCCCAGCATTCCAACACAAAGCTGGGACATGACGTCATGTGGGAAGGCACCAGACTCTCCTCCTGCCACACTAAGTACATCCCCAGCGTGGCAGATTTACTGGGATTACTATGTGGGTCACCAATGAACAAGGAGAGATCATCTCACCGTCAAGGGTTTTAATGGAACCAAGTGCAAAGGTTTCTTCTTTCTCAAAGTCATCTCCCACTTCTTCCCACGCAGCTGCGAAGTTCGGCTTCAAGACCTTCTGAATGTGATCGGACACTGTCACCTCCAAGTCTTCCAACTGAGAGAAAAGCAAGAGAGATTTTCAGCTGCCAGCTACAGAAACATTCCTAACCTCAGAAAGGGAAAAGAGGAAAGACAACAGCATTTTGCCAAGATAACTCTGGTGCCTGGCTTTAATTTCAGGAGAAGCCTGTAATAATAGCACAAAAAGCAGAGAGGAAAAACAGTATTCATGGTGGCCATCGGTAAAGCTTAAAAGCATTGACAAACATTGGTGAGACTAAAAGAGAGCAGAAAATGGGGCAATCACTTCGTGAGTCAACACCCATTCTGGCCCTTACTGGGCATCTGAGGAGAGAAAGGCTTTCTCAGGATCCAGAAGGAGCCTTTACATCCTCCAAGCCCAAAAGACAGGCACTTTCCTGAGATGGGACTTGTATTTCCATGACTGAGACCATGAACCCAATAAACAGAACTACAAACACTTGGGATGGAAAGATCGGGCCACGGTTCTGAAAAGAGACAATGGAAGGTCTTCCTTCCTCCACAGGATCACAGGACGGTTTGGGTTGGAAGGGACCTTAAAGGTCATCAAGTTCCAACCCCCTGCCCTGGGCAGGGACACCTCCCTCCAGACCAGGTTGCTCAAAGCAAAGCTCCAGCTTGGCCTTGAACCCCTCCAGGGATGGGGCAGCCACAGCTTCTCTGGGCAACCTGGGCCAGGCTCTCACCACCCTCACACCAAAGAAGTTCTTCCCAAGATCTCATCTCAATCTTCCCTCTTTCAGCCTAAAATCATTACCCTGTATCCTATCACTCCACTCCCTGATCAAGTCCCTCCACATCTCTCCTGTAGGCACCTTTTAGGGACCTGAAGGGGGTCCAGGTTTCCCTGGAGCCTTCTCCAGGCTGAACCCCCCCCAACTCTCTCAGCCTGTCCTCACAGCAGAGGGGCTCCAGCCCTCCCAGCATCTCCATGGCCTCCTCTGACCCCTCTCCAAACAGGTCCATGTCCTTCTTGTGCTAAAGACTTCAGAGCTGGACACAGTACTCCAGGTGGGGTCCCACCAGAGCAGAGTAGAAGGGCAGAATCACCTCCCTCAACTTGCTCTCCCCACAAATCCTACCTTCATAATGCAATAAAGTTAAAATAACTTTTGGCAGAAGCAGTTTGAGGGAATGATCTAAAAGGTACAAACTATAGTATTTTGGAAATAGTGCTTCAGTCAGGCCTGATGTTCCCTCCTACTGGCTGCAGATCCAGAGTAAAACTGTCAACCCAACGGCCACGTGTATTCGAAATTAGCGACAGGGACAAAAAAGTGGTCCCAAACTTACAACATATTCGTCGTCGTAACCGTCTTCTTCTGGGACACCTGTGTTTGGGTCACAGTCTCGAACAGTGAACTTCATCGTGCAACTGAAAGTACAGGCAACTGGGGAGGAGAAGAAAAGCCCCTAGAGGTTAGTGGTGGTTTCTTCTGCTCGAGCCCTCCCTTCCCCCCCCCCCAGAAAAAAAGACTGGAAACAGTTTGTATTAGATTTGCCCCAAAAGATACAACATGGTTGTTGGCAGAGCATTTATCAACTGTGCATAAAATTCTCTCTCTCCCCTGACTCCAAGATGAAGGGCCAAAAGAGGGTCTCAGGGGAGGGATATGCCGGGGCCACGGTAACAAGCCCAGGGCCACTGACTCAGAGTCTTGCAGTGAGATCCAGTTGGCACTGGCTACCAGAAGAAACTCTGCAAGGGTTTATGGCAAGTGGATTATGATCCAAAAACTACAGTTCAAGGAACTCAGGCTCATTCTCATCTTCTCTGGTATTAAAGCCATAACCCATGAATCCACCCCCCTGAGGAGGCGAGTCACGTCAAACGGAGTTTTCTTTCAAGCGTGAGGAATAAAAACAAGAAAGGGAAGTTTTACGTCAAAGAAAAATACCTCATTCCTAAATTTCATAGTCATTTCTGATTCTCTAAAGAGACCAAAAGTTGCATTAGCCAGATTATGTAAAGGATCAAACTACCAGTCTTTCCTCCCCACCCCCCATTTGGTTTTTTGTTGTTGTTGTTTTGGCTTTTTTTCCCCAATTCCGTTCCTGACTCCTACCAACAACCATCCATGTTTTCGAGGGTGCTCTTTTCATTGTCTCAAGATAATAATAAATTCATTTTCCTTTATTACCTTCACACCCTCCAATCCTCTTAAACGTCCCGTTTTTACTCCTCTAATACCACTGATACCCAGAACCTCAGTATGCACCCGCCAAATCCCACCCCCTAAGCATTTTATTATCTTAATTCGAGGCATTTCTCACGGGTACCTGCAGTGGGGTCATCCTGGGGAATGCAGACGAGGGTGTAACACATGCCTGGCTGGTTGTAAGCCAGGCTGGGGGCTGGGATGCAACAGATCACGTCGTAAGCGTCCGACGGCTCCATCTGCACAGTGACTCTCTCCAACAGCTGATCGTTTAACGTGTTTGTGCAATCAAACTGCACAAGAAGACATTGAAAAAGACTAGAGTGTAGAGGAAACATTTCTAAGCGAGGGGTTTTTTTCCCCCCTAAATCAGCTACAGTGCTCCTCCCCCAGCAGACATCCCACATCTCTGATCAAACCCATCATTCTGACTGAACAGCTTTTCTCTCTGATTTTATTAGAATTCTTTACCAGACTGGGTTCATAACCCCTATCCTTTTTTGACTGTTGAGCTCAC
Organism: Nycticryphes semicollaris; assembly: GCA_013400055.1. Classification (NCBI taxonomy): domain Eukaryota; kingdom Metazoa; phylum Chordata; class Aves; order Charadriiformes; family Rostratulidae; genus Nycticryphes; species Nycticryphes semicollaris. The sequence continues at coordinate 118,335 of VXBJ01006304.1, read as the reverse complement.
ACCCTCTTAACTCTACCTTGCAACTCCCTTAAGAGAGAAACCACCCTCTCCAGGACACAGCAGCAACACAGCTTATGCTACACCCTGGTCTCATTAAGAACCAACTCCCACTGCACCCTGGCAACAGCACGTCACTCCTCTCACCTGGAAAACGATGTGATTTGTGAACACGTGCTTAATACAACGAACAAAATACTCCGTTTCTGCTTCCGTGAGCTGCACTGGTTCTGAAGACTTGAATAATGGACCCAAGCTCTTAAACTCTGGAATGGCTGCCAGTTGTTCTGGGGAGGAAAAAAAAGGAAACGGAGGGAAACGGAGGGAAACGGAGGGAAACAGACACTTAGGGACAGGTTCAACTCCTGCCTGACCTGTTGCAATCCTCCCAACACTTCAAGCGCTGGAGACCCACTCATTAAGGGACTTGGGGGTGCTGATGGATGAGAAGCTGGACACGAGCAGACAGGGTGCACTTGTAGCCCAAAAGGCCAATCACATCCTGGGCTGCATCAGAGATGTGTTGCCAGCAGATCCAGAGAGGTGATTCTGCCACTTTGCTCTGCTCTGGTGAGACCTCACCTGGAGTCCTGTGGGCAGGTCTGGAGCCCTCAAGATAGGAAGGACATGGACCTGATGGAGCGGGTCCAGAGGAGGGCCACAAAGATGATCAGGGGTTTATAGCACCTTTGCTACGAGGCCAGGCTGAGGGAGCTGGGGTTGTTCAGCCTGGAGAAGAGGAGGCTGAGGGGAGACCTAAGAGCAGCCTTCCAGTACCTGAAGGGGGCTACAGGAAGGCTGGGGAGGGTCTGTTTACAAAGGCCTGCAGTGACAGGACGAGGGGCAATGGCTTCAAGCTGGAGAAAAGCAGATTTAGACTGGATATTAGGAATAGGTTCTTTACTCTGAGGGTGGTGGAAGAGTGAAACAGGTTGCCCAGGGAGGTGGTTGAGGCCCCTTCCCTGGAGATATTCAAGGGGAGGCTGGACGAGGCCCTGGGCAACCTGGTGTAGTTGGGGGTATCCCTGCTGACTGTGGGGAGGTTGGACGAGATGACCCTAGAGGTCCCTTTTGGCCTGGACCATTCTATGATTCTATGATCTCTCCTACCTTGGAATATATCCTGACGTGAAGGAGCAACTTTCTCAGGTTTGCTGGTCACTAGGGCAATCTCTGTGGAGAGAAAAGCAAAGACATCAGTGCTGTCAACTACACCCTGAAGGAGTTTTAAATGCCTTTAGATCTCCACTAAAATGTTCCTTCCCCTGTAGTGTTTTGCACATTCTGCTGCAAACCATGACCAGCCTGGTTCCTACACACACAGGAATACTTTTGCTGCTAGGCAATGTTGGATTGTAAGGAGAGAAGAGGTTTGAGTAATGATGAAGAAACCACACTTTAGTCCAGAAAAGCCAGGAAAAAAACAAAAAAAAGCTGGAAGAGGAAGAAGGGGAAAAAATCCCCAAACTTTTTAAGAAAAGGTTGTGCAAGATCATGGAAGAAAGCCAAGGAGGTGACTTAAGTGCTTCTGGATTGTACTTTTTTCAACTATCTATGAACTAATAAATGTTGATGTACAAACTTCCCTCTGATAACAAGGTTAGCAGAACAAACAACAACATTCTTGCCCACCCACATTCCTTCAGAAGAGGCGCTGCCTTCCTTTGTCTGGGAGGATCAGGCAGGCTTGTTTCTGCAGAGCCAGTGACACTGTCACCTGTACCGCATTCAGCTGAGTCGCCTCTTGTCTTGGCCTGATCCTACCAGGACAGCAGCCAGTTTACAGATGTCAAATACCACTGTGGCAACTGGAATGCTTACAGCCTTGCCCACAGCCTATTTAAAATTTATCAGGGAATGCAGTTATAGGACAAGGGGTAAGGGTTTTAAATTGAAAGAGGGGAGAATTTCTTTGCTGTGAGGGTGGTGAGACCCTGGCCCAGGTTGCCCAGAGAAGCCGTGGCTGCCCCATCCCTGGAGGGGTTCAAGGCCAAGCTGGAGCTTTGCTTTGAGCAATCTGGTCTGGTGGGAGGTGTCCCTGCCCAGGGCAGGGGGTTGAAACTGAGTGATCTTTAAGGTCCTTTCTAACCCAAACCACTCTATGATTCTGTGATTCTAAACAAAGCCAAAGTACTACCTGCTTTCTGCTCAAAGATTGGCGCAGTAGCCAGTGGAACTGTTTTCATATCAAAAGGTTTATCTGAAGGCTCCAGTGTATATTGGTGCAGGGCTTTCTCCATGCCAGGAACAGAGACGGTCAGCCCTGAAAAGTAGGAGCACAGGCAGAAAATGTCAATTTTAACAGCAGGAACAGTCAGAGGCCTACAGGAACTACAATCTAACACGAATTTTGGATTGCCTACTGCACCAAAAGCACCAAGATGCCAGAGTCTAAAAATCTTCCATCTTAATTGTCTCCCTCTTGACATGTAAACAAGGAAAATTACTTAAAGAGCTCTTCCCTGTAGCCATTGGCTCAGGCTGCAGAGAAAAACTCTTGAGGAATCTGTAATTTATAGCTAGACACATATAACAGTCTTAAATATGTTAAATACTCTGCTCACATGAACTTTCAACTACAGACCATAAAATACTTTCATAACCAACCTTGGGAAAAAGATGTGTCATCCCCATTTTCTAATGGAGAAGATGGAGCAAAGGTTAAGAAACCTGTGCCAAGTCAAGGAAGAGGCCACAATGAAAAAAGCCCAACCCATACTCCTGCTCCATTTCCTAGAAAAATCCTTCCTGTATTTTGCTAACTCTGCCATTCTTACCTAGCACATTTTTTTTCACAGGAAAGTGCTAAGGTCAGAAAACAACACCACAGAGTTCTGTGCTTTTGAGTTGTTCTGACCCAAGTTACTTCACAGGAACCTACTCTTGCAGCAACAAAGGCCACCCAAGACACAGAATGTGAAATAACACCTCAGACTTCTTCCCTTTTGGTCACTGACCGTTAAAAATGTAGGCAGCATTCAGTGCTATCTGTCTCTGTTGCAGAACATTCAAGTAAAACGTTGCTCTGTCCCGAACTTCATCATCACTATCCATCATGCACCTGTTTTGGGGAAGAAGAGAGCAGTCAGGCAGCTGGGGACATCACGAGAGCTGAGCTAAAAATGGCACTGATCAGGCTGGAGTCGATCTTTCAAGGTGTGGAATAATCATAGAATGGTTAGAGTTGGAAGGGAGCTTAAAGATCATCCAGTTCCAACCCCCCTGCCCTGGGCAGGGACACCTCCCACCAGACCAGGTTGCTCAAAGCCCCCTCCAACCTGGCCTTAAACACTTCCAGGGATGGAGCATCCACGACTCCCCTGGGCAACCAGTTCCAGTGCCTCAGATAATTACTAAAGTTANAGGGGCCCAGAACTGGACACATTTGACAGCCTGAGCCAGCAGTCTGTCAAATTTTGATGAAATGCTGCCCTTTGTGCAAACGTTGCTCATTGTAATGCCATTATAATACCAAAACACACCTCCATCCCAAAGGCTACCCGCCTCTAAGGTGAGACCACTTCTTGAGTCTGCACCTCGAAATTTTCATAAACTCTACCTTTAAATGTGAGGCGAGAGAATTTTACATCAATCATAATAAAGGTATTTATGACTGAAGTCACTCAAACTCCACCTTGGAGGTAAAAAATAGTATAAAAATAGCCCAAGAAAGGGGGATATGAGGAAAGACACCATTGTGAACAAGTCGACTCTATCACAGACTGCTTTTGACTTCCAGGACCAGTTGATGGGCTGAGCCTTTCTTCCCCCCCTAGAGGGACACCTTTGGGTAAGACTTAGACCGTACCAAGTGCTTCTTCAGGAAGCTTAGAAATCTCTGTAGAGTCCTACATTCATAGCCAGGCCGTGTTATTGGCAACAGTCACGTGTTTTGTATAATTAGCAATACTTTTATCTGCACGTGCTTTGCAGACAGTGTATTTATCACCCGCAACTCACACGAACCTTTGCTCTGTTGCTTAAATAAACTGTACTGGTTAAGTAGCTGGTCGTTTCAGTTTCTCATCGAACACGAGCAAAGACTTGAGAATGACCCCACTGGTTCACGAGCACGACCAGAACTGAAGGTGCAAGTTCACTATTAGTGTATCCAGAATCGTGATAGTTTAATAGATTAAAATGCAACTGGACTGATAGTGGTGAATGGGGCATCAACTCCGGAATTAAACCGAGGTGCATCCAACCTCCCACCCTCGGTGAGGAGCGTTAGAACACAAGGGGCTTTATTTTCTGCCAAGACTACTTTATCTTCTGAACACAACACAAGGACAGGCTGAACTCCCTCTAGGGATGCCCGAACTACAAAACCAAAGGGGGTTTATGCAACGGACTGGTTGAAGTTTAACTTGGAGTTTAAATGCAAGTGTCCCAGCAGAAAGCTAAGATTAAAGGAGACGTGTACGTGAACTGCCAGCCCCAGGCACACTTGCTGGAGTATAGAATATACACCTGCATTTTACAACTAGTAAATTCTGAAGAGCACCACGTGGTTGCACTATTTATTTATTTTAATTTTTTTTTTTAAAAAGCATTCTTTCACAACAGAACAAAAGCAGAAGGAATATATAAGATTACAAAATCAATCACATTAAAGCTGCTTTCTCTTTCAGACTGGAGAAAAGTGCTCTGCTCACCCAGCTTTTCAACTGTAGCAGGTGGTTTATAAAGATTCTTTCTCCCTCCTGCCAACTTCCCTCCCTCCTCACGTTACTCAAGCCACTTCTTGCAGTTTTAACCTACACTGAGGTTGTTTCCTGCCTGAAGGAATTAATAATTTGAATTATCCCTCACACCACAGAAGCCAGATGTGGCATGGGTTTACGCTACAGTGCTATACAAATGAAGAACATTATATTTATGGTACAGACAATTTCATAGAATCACAGAATGGTTAGAGTTGGAAGGGACCTTAAAGACCATCCAGTTCCAACCCCCTGCCCTGGGCAGGGACACCTCCCACCAGACCAGGTTGCTCCAAGCCCCCTCCAACTTGGCCTTGAACCCCTCCAGGGATGGGGCAGCCACAGCTTCTCTGGGCAACCTGGGCCAGGCTCTCACCACTCTCACAGCAAAGAAGTTCTTTCAATATCTCCTTTACATCTCCCCTCTTTCACTATAAAACCATTCCCCCTTGTCCTATCACTACACTCCTTAATGGAAACACCTGAAATAGCAACACCTGAGATCTCTACTCAGCCATATACAAGAGTTATTTATGAGTATTATGGAAATGTATTTTCTTGTTTCAAGGGATGCAAAAAATATAGACAAATACTAGATCACTGTAGATTTATTACCCACTGAGAAATGTAGATTTATTACCCACTGAGAAATGTTCTCAGACCACACTACTATCAAACGTTTTCATGACTAATCATATCTTTCATTTGCTTATCATAGATCATTGAGTTCCAATCCTGCCACACCATGGGCATGGACACCTCCCACTTGACCAGGTCAGTTATCTCCAGCCAAGAAGGAAAGAAGGCAGATGGCCATCTCCCAGTTCCTCTACTGCCATGTTGTAAAAACCTCAGTGGGAGTTCTGCCCTGGTCTGACATCACCTCTTCTGTGGAGCCAGAGGGCCCAGTGTCACCAACAAACTCAGTATACCCACTCACCTCTGCAAAAGCACCAAGATGCTCGGAAGAAGGTTCTCATTCTGAGCCCCAAACTTTGCCAGAGCACTTACAGCACCTAGAGAAGAGAACAGGGAGATGTCAGAGGTGCTCAAGCTACACGCAAACACATTCTCAGAGTCATGATTCAAAGCACTCTGCATGTATTCTGTGTACTCACAGGGCTTTCACTACATAGGTTTTCCCTTTCACACCATAAACCTTTTAGGTATTAAGGAAAGACTTCAACTCTGTCCATATTTTCAAACAGATAGTTTCGTGTCAGGAAAGCCCTGTCCAACCTGGCCTTGAACCCCTCCAGGGATGGGGCAGCCACAGCTTCTCGGGGCAACCTGGGCCAGGCTCTCACCACCCTCACAGCAAAGAAGTTCTTCCCCACATCTCATCTCAATCTCTCCTCTTTCAGTCGAAAACTGTTCTCCCTCTTCCTACGGCTCCACACCTTGATCAAGGGTTCCTCCCCAGCTTTCCTGTATGTCCCCTTTAGGGACTGGAAGCTAATATATCACTTGTGTTCTGCAAAGCTAGAGGACCAAGTGATGATGCCAAGATGATATGAGGAGTTTAAAACACACTGCAGGATAAAAAGCACCGTCACAGCTGATGTGTGCTAGAGCTAGCTCTTCACAATGCCTGTGGAGCAATCATTGCCTCCCACCCCCAAACCCGCCTTCAGCCCCGAGATTTCTAGAAGAGACGACGTGAAACCATCAAGCACTGGAGCTGAACTCACCAGCCCTCACAGCCTCGTTCTCCAGCACCACCCTGTTGAATATGAAGCGGATGTACTTGGACGGGGACGGAGTCCTTGGCCCCTCTTTCCCCAGCAGGTGCAGGATCTTTGTGGCCAGGACAGTATGTTCGCAGTCTTCAATGAACTCGCAGAGGTGAGCCAAGCCTGATTCCTTACTCTCGGGATTCTCCTCAGTGATGCTGATTATACAGTCCACAATGGCTCTCTTGTACTCAAAGCCACCCTGGGAAAGGAAAATCAAGGACACGGAGCTGGCAGGCAGAGCTCAGACTGTAGCGCTACTCAGTTCCCCTCACGCTTCAATAACCTCCTTCCATTGAGAAAAAAACCCCAAAAACCAAAACAAGAGCATTTGCACATAAAGAGAAAAAGAGAAGGTGGGCTGGATAACATACCAAGGTCTTCCCAGTCACCCCCAACCCATAAAGGCACTTCATGTGAACATCTCTTTAATTTTTGAGCGGCTCTAATTAATAAGCACATTTCAAACAGGTCTGACCCATGAGAAAAACAAGGTCTGGGCAATCAGACAGGGCCCATCACTGCTGTCGTACCCACTGATGTTAAGACAGAAGAGACCCACCACACAAAGAAAACATCAAACATACATCATCCCTGAGCATATTGGAGAGGAAGGTCATCATGACGCTGTGTTTCCGAGGGTATTTCTGGCACAAAGCACTGATGGCCTGTACTACCACTACCTGTAAGACAACAGAGAAAAATACAGGCTTCTCATTATCTCAAATTGTCACCTTGATAGATTAAATTCATGGAGGAGGATAAAAATCAGGTGGTGGGCTCTCAGTGGAAGTGCATTAACAACCTGCTGTTAGCACACTGCAAGACCTGGCTCTGTTAGAGGGACTTTAATTTAGGATGGACTACATTAATTCAAAGGCTTCTCCTCATTTCCTGTGCCCAGCGATGATCCTGACCTAATTAAAACTTCAGCAGTTACACTGTTGTCATTATAACTCTTTGCAATTTTAAACTTGTCTAATACTTACTTCCTTTTCTCATATAAACAAGAATTTAAGACCACCGTACGCTAGCGGACAATGAACTTTGCAGAGACGTGCTACATTCCCCAAGGCAACTCCATGGTGTAAAAGGGACGGGTACAAGTAAACAACCAGCTTTAACCAAGTTTTAACCCCAGTTTATAGTGACTAAACTTGATAAATTAGGGAAAAAAAGTTACAGTTCACATTATTTCCTAACTACGTATCAGGCCGCAGTGATACAGACTCAATCAGAACAGTTCAATCCCTCTCCCATGAGGCAACTGGAGGGCAGTATGAGCTTTGCAGGATGCTGCAGAGGAGCCAGGAATCCACCAAACAGCATTTACCCTTTCTTGGAGCGGTGGGAGGAAATGAAAGAGTATATTTAAGTCGGAAAGCAGACAACTACACCTTCTGAATTTCAAGGTGGCTTTGCTCTAAGTCCCTGAAGGCTTAACAAATGGGATAAGCTTCATAATAACAAGAATGGGAGAAAAACCTGCAGCTGGAAAGAGCAGAGGCCTCCAATGCCACACCTTAAACTCATCTGATATTTCTGACACGAAGGAAGAGATCTGTTTCATGAGCCTGTCTACACTGCTCTCACTGCCTGTCTTCAGCAGGGTGGTGATGGCCAGGGTAGCGATACTGCGGTTGGAGTCAGTGATGAGGTTTTCCAGGTCTAGGTTGCAGGCAGTGACTGCAGAGGGATGCTTCATGGCCACCTGTAAAGAACGCAATTCCAAATTACACAGGAGCAGTAACATCCTACAATTGAAAGCTTTCCATGGGGCAAGGCTTAAAGCCCATCATAGGGCTGTTGGCAGGATGCAACCAAAGCTCAGGTTCTTTCATTTCAGCCTTTCAAATGGACTCCTCTAACTGTAAGTTACAGCTCATGGGTCTGAGAGTCACAAACGGCTTGTGTCGTGGTGTGCAGCTTTGAAATCATGATGTTATTTCCTTCACACATACCCTATTCATGCTTTTCAAAGTATTAAGTATCTGGGACTCTGCTTCCTCACAGCTGAGAGCTCACAAGTTATCAAACTCCAGCTTGTTATAGCCCTGTGGTTCAGAAACGAGCAGACACAGCTTTAGCGCAGAAAAGATCTGTCACACCAGATGTGCCATGAAAAAGCCAATTCTCCAACATGAAGAGATGGAAATGGAGATTTGGAAATAGAGATGTTTCTGTTTCCAAATAGAGATATTACAAGAGCAGTCGCTCTACTTTAAGTAACACATCATTAGGCATCGAAGTTATGAGCTTCAACGAGGCCAAGTGCCAGGTCCTGCACTTGGGCCACAACAACCCCGTGCATGGCTACAGGCCTGGGGAAGTGTGGCTGGAGCTGCCTGGCAGAAAAGGACCTGGGGGTTCTGGTTGACAAGCGGCTGAACATGAGCCAGCAGAGTGCCCAGGTGGCCAAGAAAGCCAGGGGCATCCTGGCTTGTATGAGAAATAGTGTGACCAGCAGAAGTAGGGAGGTGATTGTCCCCCTGTACTGGTGAGGCCACACCTTGAGTCTTGTGTCCAGTTCTGGGCACCTCAACACAAGAGAGATGTCGAGGTGCTGGAGCAGAGGAGGCAACGGAGCTGGTGAGGGGCCTGGAGAATAAATCTTATGAAGAGCGATTGAAGGAGCTGGGACTGTTTAGTTGCAGGAAGAGGAGGCTGAGGGGAGACCTCATCCCTCTCTACAACTACTTGAAAGGACATTGTAGAGAGGTTGGTGCTGGTCTCTTCTCACAGGGAATTAGTGATAGAAGGAGAGGGAATGGCTTCAAGCTGCAACAGGGAAGGTTTAGGCTGAACATGAGGAAAGCATTTTTCCCAGCAAGAGTGGTCAGACCCTGGAACAGGCTGCCCAGGGAGGGGGTTGAGTCCCCATCCCTGAATGTGTTTCAGAGTGGTTGAGATGTGGTGTTGGGGGATCTGGTGTAGGGGAGGAATTTGTAGAGTAGGGCTGATGGTTGGACTGGATGATCCCAAGGGTCTCTTCCAACCTGAATGATTCTATGATTCTATGAAGTCTGTCTTCCTCTGAAGCTCATAGATTTCTGCTTGTTTAGAAGTTTTGGAAGTACTTACTTTATTAAGGGTCCGTACGGCTGCGTATCTCAAGACAGGTTTGGGAGAACTACAGAAGAGCTGCAGCACTGCAAATAAATTCAAAAAAACATAATCAAGAGAAGTATGTCACAACAAAATGCTCCAGAATAGTGTTCAACAAAATCAGCCTCCCAGTACTGCAGTTCTAGGCACCAGTAATGTCTGGGATGCAGGAGGTGAGAGCCCTCATGACCTTAACAGATGAGAAAGGGAAAATAGTTTTGTGCCACAGCACTTTGATATTGAGAGATGCAAATAGTTTAAATCAGAAATCACCACGGCAGAGAATCGGATTCAGTCTCTTACAAAGAGAGTGGAAAGTCGAATGTATCCACATTCAACCACGTCACGCAGCTCTATTCATAATTTATCACCAGCTTCACAAGCAAGTTAAAAATAACCTCCTGGTTTTCATCTTACATCAATAATATGTAGTTTGTGTAGTCATCTGTGGCACATCAAGGTCTTCTCTACCTTCATTCCCTCCCTCCCACCCCAACATCCCCCTGCTGGAAAAAGGCAAATGTTGCCCTGTGCTACCTCTAAAATCCATTCTCTGTCTCTTTGGATGAAATGGGAAAGAGGGATCAAGATGGTTCTCATCCACAATCCTCCAACTTGGGGACAATCAGAAAAGGCAGGGTTTGAATCCAGTATTTTAGTTAAGCTGTGAGATTTCTGACGTGCTTTCTCACCCTTGCTTTCTGCTGCATCGTTGGTACAAAGGATTCTACGACCAACCTGAAACAGCGGGTGCCAGCTCCCTGGCTGTGCAGTTTGGGAGATGGATGATGGCAGAAGCAGCTTCATAAATAACCATTTCATGCTTATTCCGCAGACAGCTCTCAATGAAGTCAAACAGTGGACTTTCATGGCTGTGAACAGAAGACATTTCGCGGCCTGATGCTGAATTATGTACAAACCACTAATACCACATTTCTGAGAACTTGACAGAAGGCACAGTTGATGCACCACGTTGCTTGACTCATACTTGAGCTCCAAACTTCCTATTTACTGTCATTTTATTCATCTTCACATTATTTTCTTCAAATGCTGCACTCCAGAAATACATGCTTTATTTTTAAATCACAGAATCATCACACACCACTAACAAGAATTTCCACTGATAAAAGAATTCCATCAGGAGGTAAATTTCTCAGGTAACTACACTCTCCTCTCCTAGTGTGAGATCAGAGTAAGACAGATCCTTTTATTTATATCCCCTCAACGTACGTACATCCTTATTGTATTTGAAATGCTTCTAAGTAGGCAAAGTACAAAACCTCTCCAGAGATATTCTGCAATTTTAATCCTACTCTCAGTTAAGTTTTGGTGGTACAGTGTCAAAATAAAAATCCAAACCCCATCACACGTAGTCACACTCAGTTCAGCCTAGCATTCTGCTTCTACCTGGTGGCCAGCAGGTCGTGGGAGGTGATTCTACCCCTCTACTCTGTGCTTGTGAGATCCTAGCTGGAGTACTGTGCCCAGATTTGGAGTCCTCAACACAGGAGAGACATGGACCTGTTAGAACGGGTCCAGTGAAAATGATCAGAGGGTTGGAGGCCCTCAGCTGTGAGGACAGGCTGAGAGAGCTGGGGTTGTTCAGCCTGGAGAAGAGAAGGCTCCACGGAGACCTTAGAGCAGCCTTCAAGTATCCGAAGGGAGCTACAGGAGAAACAGGGAGGGACTCTTCCTCAAGGAGTGCAGCGATAAGACAAAGGGGAATGGTTTTAAATTGAAAGAGGGGAGATTTAGATGAGATACTGGAAAGAAATTCTTTCCTGTGAGGGTGGTGAGAGCCTGGCCCAGGTTGCCCAGAGAAGCTGTGGCTGCCCCATCCCTGGAGGGGTTCAAGGGCAGGTTGGAGGGGGCTTGGAGTAACCTGGGCTGGTGGGAGGTGTCCCTGACCACAGCAGGGGGGTTGGAACTCGATGATTTTTAGGTCCTTTCCAACTCTACCCATTCTATGATTCATGGTCAGGAGTTCTGCATATACTCCCTCCAGGGAGGGATTCTTTATCAGGGAGTGGAATAATAGGAAAATATGTAATAGTTTTAAATTCAAAGAGGGGAGATTTAGATGAGATCTCAGGAAGAAATTCTTTGCTATGCAGATGGTGAGACCCTGGCCCAAGTTGCTCAGAGAAGCTGTGGCTGCCCCATCCCTGGAGGGGTTCAAGACCAGGCTGGATGGGGCTTTAAGCAATCTGGTCTGGTGGGAGGTGTTGGAACTTGACCATCTTTTAAGGTCCATTCCAACTCTAACCATTGTATGATTCTATACCTGCATTTTATTTTTAGCACTGGAGTTCTCTCCAACTGTAGATTTCCACAAAATTAAAAAAAAAATAAAATGCTAAACTCCAACCTCCTGTTTGTCTCAAACTATAATTAGTTTGGTAATTCACATGCTGCCTCTCACTCACCCCTCTTCAGATTCCTTCAAGAGTTTGCTTGCGATTCGGATCAGCATGCAGTAGGCAAACTGGGATTTCAGTCCGGATTTAGTGAATTTATTCAGCATCTTGGAAACTGCAAGGCGATCATTTTTTCTAAGGTGATAGAGCAACCCCAAAGCATGATACTAGGAAATCAGAAACACAGAACATGGAGCACTGAATACACACCGCAGATGGAAAAGCCAGATGGAAAGACGTAAAAAAAGGGCTAATGATCACCGTCCTCTAGCAGAAATACCTTCTAATCTCAAATGATCCAGGTTTTCTGACAAATTAGAAAGATTTACAGTATTTTCTTCCCCTTCCTGTGCACCCTAATGCTTCATATTTCTAAAGTTCAAAAAAGCCATTAGTGTACTCCTTTTTCTCCCCATTAACAGCCAGAACTTCAACGGCTTCACCTACATTACAGTGCACAACAGCACTCACATTTCTAGTACACTCAACAGCCAGGATATTGCAAGGCCTTTAAACAACAGCTGACCTTACAAAAATCCCTGAGGCATTTGCAGTAAAAGTACAAATGCACGTTTCTAGTCACTTTGCCAAATTGTTTCGGGGTTGGGTTTTTTTGCGCCGTTAAGTAAGGCTTAACGAAACTGCAAACTGGGCGAGAACAAACCTGAGTTAACAGACCTGGTTTCTGTAACGCTGACTGAACAAACAGAATGCTTTCATTTTCATTTTCACAGCTGCCTGGAATATTTGTACAAAAAAAAAAAATAATGTGCTGATATGAATATCTTATTGATATTCAGGCTAATCTCTGTGCTGCTGTAGCGACTGGCAAATTTTCTGAAGGAGGAGATACTGGTGTTCTGGGAGAGAGCGAGATGATTTCTTGAAAACTCAGATTCAAAGCCCTTCTGTGAAACGGTCAGTGGCAGCACAGCTCTCAGAAGATTGGCAGGGAAAGGGCAGAGGATTGCACTAAAGAGCCAACTCTCAATTAAGAATCTTGCACCGGGATCACAGAGTAAGTTGTGATTTTTTGAAACAGTTGTTTCCCTCAAATCATGACTTTTGTTTTTTAAAAATTAAGGGGGAAAAGGTAAAAATCAAGTCACTTTTTCTAAGGTTATCTTAAGAACTCACAGAATACCATGATAACCCTGTGTTCAGAGCTTCCTGGTGCAACCACCCTCAAACGTACCTGCACCATGATGTTGTCACTAGAAGCTGCTTCTTGAGCTTCGTTGATCCACCGTTTGACTACGTCATAACTGATCTTCATCATGTGCTGGAAGAAGCCATAATTTGAGACTGCAGACAAACTACCATTAGAAGCACAGTGAAGTACCAGCAGCCTTGTTTTCACGTTTTTAGGGCTTTGTTACGTACTACAGGTAACCCAGAATAACTCCCAAATACACAGTTTGTACGGATGCACTAGTTTCTAGAACGAGAAAAGCAACTTGGGAGAGGTTTTGTCTATGTTCAAATAGGAAAAGATAATGCTTGGACAATTCACCTGCCCACGTTTAATCCAACAGGAAGACTATGGTTGTCAGTATTAATACAGCTTCGTTTGCGCCCTCGGGGTCCTAACCCAGGCTCTACTCCACCTCATCAGCCAGAGCTCTTACCTCCTGCTCTACCTTCTTGATTTACCAATGCAGCCAGTCTCTTTATCCCACACACCTATAAACCACTGGTTTTCTTACATCTCAGGCTCAGACTACCATGCTTTTAATTGTATTCTCTCTCTTTAATAACAATATTAACCTAAGGAGATCTTTGCCAGCCCTTTCTCCTAAACAAGGGTGAGAAAAACAGTGGGCTACTTCAGCTTGCCCTCCTACTACATATAAGCAAAAATAATCTGAACTGCAGTCTTATCAGGGCAGCAATTTCAGGAATTTGGGGGTTTTTTTGCAAAGCACAAAGTGGACTGCTTTTATTACACATTACTGAACTCATACAGCCTTTCTAAGGTCATCACTGTTAAGTTCTTTTACAGAATGAAGCAGGTTGTTTCTGCTTACTCTCATCAACTGATAAGCACTTTCACAGGTCAATAGGTGCTTGACTTTTCAATATAAACAAGGCCCCTCCCCAGGGAGATTAATGTTCTACACTAACTGTATAGAGATGACCAAGCATTTTGCACTTCAAGTTGTTACAACTGATGTATTCTAAAACAAGAGAAAGTTAAGAAAGGAGTTTGAGAAGACAAAGTCTGATTGAGACAAAGGAAATCCCTTTGCTCCTATTTTTTGCTTCTTTTCCAGCGAGGAGTGGAAGAAGAAACATATCAAAGGAAAAGGAGATGAAAGAACGAAATAAAGGTCAGGCAGAGCTACACATGCAACAGACTACCCTTCCCAGCCACAATACAATGCACAGATTTATAATAATATACTGCTTAACTCACTAAGGAAGACACCAGTGCAGAACTGGACACACTGGGGACTTTGTCCACAATGGCTTGCTTCATGTATCTCTCAATGGCTTGTAACATCGTACCCTATGTGAAAGAGAAAGAAAAAGTGGTGATACTTTGGAAGCAGAGCATCAAAGTAGCATAAGGCAAAAATATCTGCACAGTGTATTCAAAAGGCCCTCAAAAGAGATCTTGAGCTAATTCTGAAAATGAATAGCTCTGCAAGGGAGACGTGAATATCAGCTGCCCAGATCTGAAGGTTTAGTGACACCATAGAATCTTCATAGTTGGAAGGGACCTTTGAGATCATTAAGTCCAACCATAAATCAAACCAAAAACACAAAAAACCCCACACACTGACAACACCACACCCCAAAACCCCCCCACCATAACAACAACCACCACACCCAACAATCTCAGGTACTACAGCATACCCCGAAGTGCCACATCTACACATTTCTTAAATACCTCCAGAGATGGTGACTCCACCACCTCCCTGGGCAGGCTGTTCCAGTGCCTGACCACCCTTTCAGTAAAGTAATTCTTCCTTATATCTAATCTAAACCTCCCCTACTGCAACTTCAGACGATTTCCTCTGGTCTTGTCATTATTCACTTGGGAGAAGAGGCCAACACCCACCTCTCTGCAACCTCCTTTCAGGTAGTCATAGAGGGCAATCAGGCCTCCCCTCAGACTCCTCTTCTCCAGACTGAACATGATCAAAGCCTCCAGCAAAGTAAGCTCAGATCAGAAACCAGAACTCTAAAGCACCTGCCTTTGAACTCTGCATCTACAGTGCTGCAGCTCCACAGGGTTCCTCACATCTGCAAAGGGTTTCAGAGCAGCCCTCCCTAAAGCAGCAGTTCCATCACTACTGTAAGAACACAACCTGCAAGACAGTAGGTTTTCTATTTTGAAGATGCTTATCTTCTCTCCCACATCAATCAGTGATGCCATTTGTACTTACATCAGTGATCCTGCAGAGTGCTCTGATGGCTGGGCCTCGGTACACGTCCTCCTTCCCCGTCATGTCCTTGGTCAAACTAAAACAATCAAAGACACCCCATGAACACTTCTTTACTATTTTGATGTCTTGGTCATTTTGTGACATCCTCCCCCACACCCCCCCATTTCATTTAGCTGTTCACTCATAACTGCTAAGCTCTAGCATTGGCTAGAAACAACTTCTCAATAATTAGTTATTTGAAAATGATTAACGTCAGATTCTGTGGAAATGTAGAACATTACAAAATGCATAGTCCATAAATTGCTTTGCCATCAGCCGGGTTTATTTAGCTCAGCCATTCTCCTTCTTAGTGTTGCTCTTCTTTCTACCACATGAAATTTCGGTTTAGATGATAGCAAAGTTTAGTTTGCTAAACAGCATTAAACAAATCTAAAATAAACCAATTGCTTAGCACATGCCACAGACGCTCTCTGTGCATTCTGCAGTCAAAAAAAAAAAAGGATACTTCAGTTGGCAGACTGAACTGAGCTTTGCTTTGCTTTTCTCTAACTGCCCTGAGAGCAAAGCAAGGTCACAACATGTCACACCAACCACATGCAGCGTTACAGGCTTGGAGCAGAGTGGCTGGAGCTGGCTGGCAGAAAGAGACCTGGGAGTGTTGGTTGACTGTCGGTTGAACACGAGCCTGCAGTGTGCCCAGGTGGCCAAGAAGGCCAACAGCATCCTGGCCTGTGTCAGGAACAAGGTGGCGAGTAAGACTCAGGAGGTGACTGCCCTGTACTGGGCACTGGTGAGGCCCCACCTCGAGGGCTGTGCCCAGTTTGGGGCCCCTTATCACAAAAAAAAAGACATTTGAGGTGCTGGAATGAGACCAGAGAAGAGGAACGGAGCTGGTGAGGGCTCTGGAGCACAAGTCTTGTGAGGAGCAGCTGAGGGAGTTCAGCCTGGAGAAAAGGAGGCTGAGGGGAGACCTTCTCGCTCTCTACAACTCCCTGAAAGAAGGGGGTAGAGAGGTGGGGGTTGGTCTCTTCCCCCAAGGAAGAGACAACAGGGCAAGAGGAAATGGCCTCAAGTTGCGCCAGAGGAGGTTCAGATTGGATATCAGGAAAAATGTTTACACTGAAAGGGTTATTAAGCCTTGGAATGGGCTGCCCAGGGCAGTGGTTGAGGCACCATCCCTGGAGGTATTCAAAAGATGGTTTGCCATACTGCTTAGTGACATGCTTTAGTGATGGGGTGTGTTGTGGGGTTTGATTTTTGTCTGATGGGTTGGTTGGGGTTTCTTTTAAACAGTTACGTTGATGGTTGGACTAAATGATCTTAAAGGTCCCTTCCAACCTGAACAATTCTATGATTCTGCACTTCTATGAAGCAGAGGTCACAGCTTAGGTTTCCACGAACCCATTAAGCAACAAGAGCTTTAAAGAAAACAAGAAATTAGAGTAGCAACCGATTGATAAACTGTAGGCAAACCTCTTGCTTTTGTAGAGAAGCGTAACAGAGTAGGGAGAAATTAACATTTCATATAGGCACACATACTCTGTATCATGAATAATTTCTCTTCCCTTGCTGTATCCTTTAAGAAGCATCAGTACAGACAAAACAGCAGCTAAAACAAACACAATAAGATGCAGCTATTTGTTTCAGAGCTCTGATACCGTGTTTTCTGTGGGCTCTACCTGCTTGTGACAATGATGACGTCCTCAGAAATATTGGCCATCTCTTTGATAGTGAGGTAACACATTCTCCTAAGGGTTTGCTGTGAAAGTGTATTGCAGAAAACCATTAAAGCCAACAGCAATTATGAATAAACACTTCCTCAAAGTTTTACAAGTTAAATAAACTTTAAAAGTTAAATTTTATTATTTAAAAGTTAGATAAACTTTCAAAGCAGGACACTCTATTTCCCTCATCTACAGAAAAAAATCATCAACAGATAAGGAAAATCATGTTTGGTAACTGGATAACAGCCTTACTCCCTTTTATCAAAAAATCAGGAGATGAATAAGAGAATGTTTTGTAAAATGATAAGGCTAAAAAGAAAAAACCCCTCCACATTACGAAGGAAATGATACATCGTTTCTATATGCAGAGCCTCACAATTATCAGTTAAAAGCTTTAGAAACAGCTTCCTCTGTCAGTGCTCTGTGCATATTTCTATCTTTCTTTTACAATCACACACAGATCATTTTAATTCTTTGAAAGCAAATAACGTATTTACATTAAAAAAACAACCCCACTTCCTAAAATGTCAATATGAGAACAGTCTCAAATGCTCTGAACTTCCAAAATTTTCATTCCATTTCTTCCTCATTCCTTCCTTCAACCTTCCTCAGCCAAATCTCTAAAAAACTAAAGCGCCAGTTAATTTTTAACAAAAAACTATTGAGGCTTATCTCATGAAACATACTCTTCTGAGCTCTCGTGCTCTCTACTAAAGAGATCACAGAAGGACTTGACATTGGACAAAATCCAAAGTTTTTAGGATGGTCTCATCCCTTGACTCCATGTTGATTCATGAATCAGAGCAACAAAGCTGGTGAGGGGTCCCCCTGGGTCGGTCTCTTCTCCCAAGGAACAGGCAATGGGACAAGAGGAAATGGCTTCAAGTTGTGCCAGGGGAGGTTCAGATTGAATATTAGGAACAATTTTTACACTGAAATGGTTATTAATCATTGGAAGGGGCTGTCCAGGGATGTGGTTGAGACACCATCCTTGGAGGGATTTAAAAGATGGGCTGCCATAGCGCTTAGTGACATCGTTTAGTGATTTTTTTTTTTTAATTAGAGTTAGTTTGATGGTTGGACTTGATGATCTTAAAGGTCCGTTCCAACCCAGACAATTCTATGATTCTATGAATAGAGCAAGTTGTTCTAGAGAATTTCAGGTATTTCATCTACAAGCAACTTTTAAATTCTATTTTGAGTTAAGCAGATGGTGTTTATTTGCACGTGTAAGAAACAGCCATAAAATTAGACTGATTTGTATATTAAGGTTTTCTGTCATTATCCACATTCTTTACAACAGTAATTCAACTCAAAAAAAGAAAAAAACCCACACCAAAACCAACCTGCAGAACTAACTGTATGTTATTATTCAGTCATTTGTTTCTAAACCATGAATTGCTTTCAGCAAGTACTTTGTGTGCAAAACTTGTTCTCTGAAGTACTCGCCTCACTCTCCTCCCACCTCCCAGTATCCAACTGTTTTGCAATTACTGCAAATCCAGACAAAACCAGGGAGGCAGCCAGTGGTATACGCTCAGTACTTACATCATTAGATTGAAATAATCTGGTCATTGCAAAAAAAGCTTCTGTGGCTTCAGTGGTTCCAAAGTGTTCACCCTGAAAACAGCACAAAAGCAGTGAGATAAAACCCCCCGTCATTATGTAGCCACCTCCACCTTTCAGCTCCCACTTATTATATCTAAAAACACACGACAAATTTTTCCTCTGAAGACTTTTTCTCGTGTGAGAAACAGTCTCTCCCTCACCTTGTGTTTCCTGGAGAGCATAAGCCAAGTTTACCACTATCATCTACTTGGTTTCAATACAAATGCCACCCACAGTGGCAGAATGGTTAGTTAAGCAGCCTGCGTTTCCTCTTTTGACATCAATTTGTCAGCAGTTGGTTTTGTGCTGTGCTTGTTAACCTCCTTGCTTAAAAGGAATCTGCTTCAAGCCGAAGTGCCAATTAAGACTGAACAGCACAGGTCCCCCTTAACTCATCATAACTCTACTCTAAATACTGCCTGACACCCAGGAACAGAATACAACAGCGTAACACTTATTTCTTTTAATCTCCTCAAAAGCTACCTCCCAAGTCTGAAGGGAGGAAGAGGTATAAAACTTTCACACTGAGAGGTATCAGAAATTAACTTCAGGATTATTCATTCTGGCTGGGAAGAAATGGTAAGTTACCTGGTTCAGCAAGTAAAGGATCTTGGTAAGGATGTGCAGGCATCTTCGTGGATTTATAGGGGTCTCATTAAAGATACGTGCCTACAAGCACAGAATAAACACTGTATTACACTGTAACCCAAATACAGTAATTTCTTTTTCAACATAAAAAGTAAAGCAATTTGTTTTCAACAAAGGAGCTTATAACATTTTACATTTACAGTCTTGAAATATATCCCAATGAGCATATTTCTGTCATTCAGCTCATGCATGTTTAGTTTGCTGGGTGGGCAGCAACCTGAGCAAAAGACAACGACTCACTTTAACACCTGGAACTAGCAAAAATACTTTAAAATAAAAGTATAACAACTTCATTCTTTCCATAGCATCTGTAGACAAAACATTCCTCAGTGCTAGTCTCTAGGAATACAAAAAAGAAAGTATTAAGTTCCTACTTATATCTCTTTGCACCCACCAAAATTCCACATTATTTAACCACGTGTTCACCCCACCACTTGCAATCATTCTGGAAGCATTCAAAGAGAAGCAGGAAAACCCATTACACAGTGCAATAAATGAGCACAGGTAAACAGGCAGGTCATCTCTTCAGGAAGAACACACTGATATCCTGCATGTCCCCATGGACGGCAGAAACCACATATATTCTAACTCCCATAATAAACCCCTCATGGAGTAACTTCACATGCACTTATTTTATATGTGCAGTGATATATCGAGTAAAGTAAGCTTACAGGTGACACCAAGTTAGGTGGGAGTGCTGATCTACTTGAGGGTAGACAGGCTTTGCAGAGGGATCTGGACAGGCTGGATCAATAGGCTGAGGCCAGTGGGATGAGGTTCAACAAGGCCAAGTGCCAGGTCCTGCCCTTGGGCCATACCAACCCCATGCAGTGCTACAGGCTGGGGGCAGAGGGGCTGGAGCTGCCTGGTGCAAAAAAGGACCTGGGGGAGTTGGTCGATTAAACACGAGCCAGCAGTGTGCCCAGGTGGCCAAGATGGCCAACAGCATCCTGGCCTCTATCAGGAACAGCGTGGCCAGCAGGACTTGGCAGGTGACCACCCCCCCTGTACTGGGCACCGGTGAGGCCCTGCCTCGAGTGCTGTGTCCAGTTTTGGGCCCCTTCCCACAAAAAAAGACATTGAGGTGCTGGAGCGGGTCCAGAGAAGGGTAACGGAGCTGGTGAGGGGTCTGGAGCACAAGTCTTGCAAGGAGAGACTGAAGGAGCTGGGGGTGTTCAGCCCAGAGAAAAGGAGGCTGAGGGGAGTTAACCAGTATTATACCATGATTACTCATACCTCCTGAAGCACAGCACTCTTCTCCAAATGCTGGAAAGGGTTAGAGCCACTACCTGAAGAATAGAAGACACCTTTCAGTTAGTGAAACGCGCTCTCCACAAATGCCAGTAACTAAAAACAATGGAACTGAACGTACAGAAAAGGACCACCAATTTTACAAAAACACTTCAATGCTACAGTGACATTGTCAATATTCTCTGATGTTCTATAACTGATGTTCTCCATCAACAGTTTTGAATCCACTTTCTTAAGTTGCATATTCAGAATTACAGGAAAAAAATAATGGGAGAAGCAGTTTCAACACAGCTGCAGGGCGACAAAGAACAAAGTATTAAGACATGCCCTTTATAAAACTTTTACTCTTTCTCTCCTAGTACCCTTGCTTTTACTCCTTAAGGCACAAAAAGCACTGCAGGGATCAGGGTAGAGCTGCTAATCAGGAGCTGAAATAGAAGTATATCGATCGATGCACCACTAAAATAAGCTACTTGGCAAACTCCAAAACCAGCCTGGCTGCAGCACATCACAAGACCATTAACATCAGACTATCTCCATACTGCACTTTCTCAGCCTTTTAACAGCCCAGATCCAACCACTAAGAGCTATTAATTTCTTGGAGATGACAATTCTCTGTCAGCAGCACACAGAAAAGACCAGTCTTCTAAGCCACATACAGTGAAGCCACCTCTCAGACCCACCATTCAACATGTAAAACCTAACAAACCCTCACTACTGCTTCTGACCCTCTTCCTCCAGCACTAATTTTTCATTTTCAGTTCATTCATCCTTCAGTTCTCACATCCCAAGCAGAAGGGAACTGAGAACAAAATGAAATGTGCCCTTGTGGCCAAGAAGGCCAGTGGCATCCTGGGGGGCATCAGGAAGAGGGTGGCCACCAGGTGGAGGGAGGTCATCCTGCCCCTCTGCTCTGCACTGGTGAGGCCCCATCTGGAGCACTGGGACCAGTTCTGGGCTCCCCAGTTCAAGAAGGACAGGGAACTGATGAAGAGGGTACAGCAGAGGACCACAAAGATGATGAGGGGCCTGGAGCATCTCTCTGATGAGGAAAGACTGAGGGACTTGGGTCTTCTTAGTCTGTAGAAAAGAAGACTGAGGGGGGGATCTGATCAACATCTAGAAATACTGAAAGGGTGGGTGCCAGGAGGATGGGACCAGTCTTTTTTCAGTGGTGCCCAGTGAGAGGTATGAGGTACAAACTTAAACATAACAAGTTCCATCTCAACACGAGGAGGAACTTCTTCACTTTGAGGGTGGCAGAGCCCTGGCAGAGGCTGCTCAGAGAGGTGGTGGAGTCTCCTTCCCTGCAGACATTCCAAACCCACCTGGACACGTTCCTGTGCAACCTGCTCTGGGTGACCCTGCTCTGATAGGGGGTTGGACAGGATTATCTCTGGAGGTCTCTTGCAACCCCATATCATTCTGTGATTCTGTGAAACTCAACCCCATTTAGGCACATCTTGCTCTCAGCAGACTTCTGAGCAGCCACAACAGAAAACTCAAGACAGCGTCAATTACTCCAGGCAACCTGAATTTAATTTTCCAGCAATTTTGTGGAAGGAAAACTTGTAGGTGATGGCTTCGTTCACCACATCTGTGTCGAATGTGATGGGTTTCTTTCCCCTCTGGCCGGGATACCTGAACACGTGCTCCTGACACAGCCCAAACCACACTGTACGTGTGTTTGGAGGGCTGTTGCCCCGCTACAGGGCAGATGAGCAGACCCCGAACAAACCCTGCAAGCGCCGCTCCTCCTCACCTTAGCAAAAGTGGGAAGAGACCGGCGGGGCTGCGGGGAACCGATTCCCTCCGACCGCGGCCTCAAGGGGCCGGGGACCATCCCGAAGGGAGGCTCCGAAGGCGGCCACTGCACTAGAAAGCAGGCGAAGCCTCCTTCTTCAGCGGTCGTTACTCCGCTACCCACACTTCACCTCAGCGGCCCTTCCCCTCCTCCCTCACCTCAGCGGCGGTTACAGGCCGCGGCGCCCGCTGGACGCTTAACGATCGCTCCCCTCGGGGCCGTGCCGCCGTGCCCGCCCCCGGGGCCCGCCTCCGGCTCCCTTCCCGCCACCGCCAGCCCCATACCGGATTCCTCATCCTTCTTATCAAACTTCTTTATCATATCGCCGCCGGTCGCCCCCCTCCTTTCGAGCCGCACCGCCGCGCAAACTCCCACCGGAAAGCCCGCCCCCAGGCCACTCTGCTATATCATTGGGCCGCGGCGCTGTCACTCAACCCCTTCACGCTCTCAGGGACGCTGAGCGCCTTCCGTATCTCCAAGCCACGCCCCCTCTCCCGCTGCTGAGTGGGCGGGGCCTCGCCTGGTCAGGGCGTCTTAAAGGGGCTGCGCCGCCGTTTTGTGGTGGCATGTTTAGTCTTCACCGATTGAGTGGCAAATAAACCATTAGAGTCCCTCGGCAAAACGAATGAGGGGAAAAAAATACCCGCCAACTCACATTTCAGGCACCAGTTACCCTGAGAAGGGAGAAGAGAGGTGCCTTTGCCTGAACACTGTGGTATTTCACCAGCCATGGCCTTGTTGCTGCGCTCAGAGGTGGCCTCTGCTTTCTTCCTCCCTTATCTAAAAATAATAAAGCCAAAAAAGGAGCTGTCATAAGTTATTAATGCCTCAACAAGGTGTTTCTGAAAGATGGAATGCAAATAGTCTCCTTCGTGGTGATGAGACCCCTGTAAAACACCCAGAGATGATACGGACACCCCATTGCGCCACCATTCCCCACAGCGATGGCTGACCCGTCAGGTAATGGAGGGGTTTATTGGATGGTGGGTGCTGCTGAGCCTCTCTGCAGCTCTCATTCCTGCTGGAAGCCTTTGCTGTTGGGTATGGGGATGACGCGGTGGGTCTGGAGAAGGATGGAGAGGGACAAGGGCTCTGGCGAGCAGGTTGACATCTTGCCTCGCAGCTGGGCTGGCAGTGGGTCTGTAAGGAAGCACAAGTGTTTGGTCAGCAAGGCAGCCCCAGCATGTGGTTCCTCAGGGCTCAGTATTGGGGTTGTTTCTGTTTACTATCTTTATAAATGACCTGGACGAGGGGATCGAGTACACCTAACACCAAATCAGGCAAGATGGTTGATCTGCTTGAGGGTAGAAAGGTTCTACAGAGGGATCTGGACAGGCTGGATCAATAGGCTGAGGCCAATGGTCTGAGGTTCAATAAGGCCAAGTGCTGGATCACCCAAGCCCTTGGGTCACACCAACCCCATGCAGTGCTACAGGCTTGGGGAAGAGGGGCTGGAGCTGCCTGGTGGAAAAGGACCTGGGTGTTATTGATCAACTGTTGGCTGAACATGAGCCTGCAGTGTGCCCAGGTGGCCAAGAAGGCCAACAGCATCCTGGCCTGTGTCAGGAACAAGGTGGTGAGTAGGACTCGGGAGGTAACTGTCCTGTTCTGGGCACTGGTGAGGCCCTACCTTGAGTGCTGTGTCCAGTTTTGGACCCCTAACCACAAAAAAAGACATTGAGGGGCTGGAACGTGTCCAGAGAAGGGCAACAGAGCTAGTGAGGGGTCTGGAGCACAAGTCTTGTGAGGAGCAGCTGAGGGAGCTGGGGGGTGTTCAGCCTGGAGGAGGTTAAGGAGGGACCTTCTCACTCTCTACAACTCCCTGAAAGGAGGGGATAGCAAGGTGGGGGCAGGAGAGGGGGGAGGCAGTATCTTCTCCCAAGGAACAGGCGATGGGACAAGAGGAAACAGCCTCAATTCATAGGAGGTTTAGATTGGCTATTGGGAAAAAATTCTTCACTGAAAGGGTTATCAAGCCTGGGACTGAGCTGCCCAGGGAAGTGGAGGAATTGCCATGTCTGGAGGTATTTAAAACGCAAGTAGACCTGGTGCTGAGGGACATGGATTAGTGATGGTTTTGGTAGTATTAGGTTGATGANGCGGGAGAGGGGGGAGGCAGTATCTTCTCCCAAGGAACAGGCGATGGGACAAGAGGAAACAGCCTCAATTCATAGGAGGTTTAGATTGGCTATTGGGAAAAAATTCTTCACTGAAAGGGTTATCAAGCCTGGGACTGAGCTGCCCAGGGAAGTGGAGGAACCTGGATGTCTGGAGGTATTTAAAACACAAGTAGACCTGGTGCTGAGGGACATGGATTAGTGATGGTTTTGGTAGTATTAGGTTGATGATTGGACTTAATGATCTTAAAGGTCCCTTCCAGCCTAGATGATTCTATGATTCTATGGCCACGCTTAATGTCGGGACAGTCCTGGGTGTGTTATTTGGGCCAACGGAAAACTGTTTCCTGCCTACCTCAAGTGCTTGAGGTAGCTGTGTGTTCCCCTGGCTTTAGCCTAACCATTCCCACACTTGCTGTGTTGCTTTGCAAGTGGGTAGTCTTGGCTTCCATTTTCTTCATGCTCCACCTGATGCCCTCGCCCTCCAGATAGCCTTGTTAACTTTATGCAGCAGCCATCACGTCCTTTTTCTCCGACAGACCCTGATTTTCAACAGACAATCTTCTGCTTTTGATTGTTTTCTGAGGTGATTTCTTTGGCTCTGGGTCCAGCTGCTCCTCTTTGTATAAAATTAGAAGCCCAGCTTTGGTCAGAAGTACTGAGGGAATGGATTAGGTCCTGGGATTGAAGATGAAGCGGTACCAAGAGTGGAACTTGGCATTTACAAAGAGGAAAAGTGGAGACACCTCTATAAAGGGAAGAGCTGTCCTAAACAGCACGTGGGATGGGGGG
>VXBJ01006304.1:76109-93037 GCA_013400055.1 Nycticryphes semicollaris | reverse complement strand
GGGGGTGGGGGGGACTCTAGTAATGGCAATGTTAAGGTCTGGATGCTAAATGAGTTTGATATAAATTGGGGGAAAAGGCTGAGAGGTGGCAGCAAGCCTGAAGCAAACAGAGGATGTAAGAAAAGAAGAAAGAGAAGACAGTCAGTGTAGAATTGGTTATCATAGAATTATAGAATGGGTAGAGTTGGAAGGGACCTTAAAGGTCTCTGAGTTCCAAACCCCCTGCTATGGGCAGGGACACCTCCCACTAGATCAGGTTGCTCAAAGCCCCATCCAGCCTGGCCTTGAATGCTTCCAGGGATGGGGCTTGGAAGTCCTGGTAAAGTATTCAAGATGGCAAGTCACGTTTTACCTCACCTGTGATGTGCTCGTGTCTCATCTTCTAGGATATGCTGTCCCACGTGCCCATAAAAATTTAGCTTAATCAATTTAAAAATAGTTGTCAAGCTGATGTTGCTTCTTCACCTGTACAAAGCTTTAGTGATTACGTGGAGGTCTTAGATGGTGACCAGTATGATGATACCTATGGGTTCTTGCTGGAGAATTACTCTATGGGTTTAGGATATCTACAGCTGCCAGAGTGGCTTTCATTCAGGGGGCTGAGAGTTGTCTTCGCTCACCACCACCATTAAATCTGATTGCTGCTTTGCCACAGATGGATGGAGAATGACTGGTGGACTTCTACAGATCTTGTAAAGAGAGGCTTGTAGTAAGATGGAACAGGGAAATCTTTTATCTTATTATGGATTATTACCCATGGAGTGAAGGGTACTGACGCTGTGTCTTACCTTTTCTGCACCCCCTGGTTCTCCTCCTACAGCTTCCTAAGGAACCAGACACTGGTGTCTCTTTGCTTCTGACTTAATAAAAGCTGTGCAGTAGGTGATGGCTGGGTGCTGGATTTGTTCAACCCACCCATCTCTCCCCTTCTCAAGGAATGGTAATTTCCCACCTGGTTTAGGGAGGGCTTGGTAGCGGAGTTGTGGATATTGCCTTTCTATTTCCTTCCTGACAAAGGTTTTCGAGAACCGTCCTTTAGCCTCAAAATCACTGTCTTTGGAGAACCTAGGGTGTAAAATGAAAAGCAGGCTCAGGAAAGCGGCCTGAGGTCCCAAGCATAGTTTTGTGTTATTCTATTATGCTTCTGAGTGCTCAATGGGAAAAATCATGCTAATAATAAAATGATCAACCTTTTTCATGTGTGAGGCAGAATAAGATGAGTGGGTCTTGTATGACCTTGAGCCCAGCATGACCTGTTCATGCCTTGACAGGCTAAGGCAGACTTGCTAGTTTCTCTTGAAACCCTGAGTGCTGAAATGACTCTGTAAGTGTTGATTTAGGGTGAAGTAGAGCCCCTCAAGTGCCCTTCTCCAGCTATTAAGTGCTTTAGTTCAGCTATTACCCTGGTGAGAGATTTATACTCGGGCTCAAGTACCTGTGCTGTGCTAGGAGGAGAGAATCCCACCACAACCCAGCAGAGCACCACTTTAAAACCAGGAATAGCAGGATGGTGGCCTGGGAGAATCGTTAACAAAGAAGGATGAGAAGCCATGGAAATACATGAGTTAAAACATCTATGCAGGATTGTTCTTTCTTGTTGATCAAAACTATTTGAGGATCTTAATCACCACTTGAAAACCACACAGACAGCTTCCTTTCAGGAGATTTAGAAGAGGTAAATCATGGCTTTGCTACATGCTGTGGGTCCCTTTCTTAGCATCAGGTCAAAGTTACAGCTCAAGATTCATGAGAGTGCTCTGGCAGGGATTATGTAGGCAAGAAAAAGGTTTCAACTGCACCTGAACATAAAATGTTTCCCAGCCATTTCCTCAGGAAATGTCGGAGTCCTTGGCTCTGTCAGCTCCTTCTGCTGTGACTTCTGCAAGACAAAGTGAATCGGACTCCTGGGAGCAATCTTCTGGAAGAGAATGGAAAGTGAAACCAAACTACATACTCTGAGGCAGGGTGGAAACACCAACTGTAACACAAGCGCTAAACTCCTGGCAGTTGTTCAAGGTACATTAAATAGATTTGAGACCTCACCTGGAGTCCTGTGTGCAGGTCTGGATCCCTCAAGATAGGAAGGACATGGACCTGATAGAAGGGGTTCAGAGGAGAGCCATGAAGATGTACGGGGGTTGGAGCACCTTTGCTACGAGGACAGGCTGAGGGAGCTGGGGTTGTTCAGCCTGGAGAAGAGGAAGCTCTGGGGAGACCTAAGAGCAGCCTTCCAGTACCTGAAGGGGGCTACAGGAAGGCTGGGGAGGGTCTGTTTACAGAGGCCTGCAGTGACAGGACGAGGGGCAATGGCTTCAAGCTGGAGAAGAGCAGAGTTAGACTGGATATTAGGAATAGGTTCTTTACTCTGAGGGTGGTGGAAGAGTGAAACAGGTTGCCCAGGGAGGTGGTTGAGGCCCCTTCCCTGGAGATATTCAAGGGGAGGCTTGAGGAGGCCCTGGGCAACCTGGTGTAGTTGGGGGTGTCCCTGCTGACTGCGGGGAGGCCGGA
The DNA here is from genome assembly GCA_013400055.1 of Nycticryphes semicollaris. Taxonomy (NCBI): domain Eukaryota; kingdom Metazoa; phylum Chordata; class Aves; order Charadriiformes; family Rostratulidae; genus Nycticryphes; species Nycticryphes semicollaris. The sequence continues at coordinate 90,529 of VXBJ01006304.1, read as the reverse complement.
GTAGATGACCTTTGGAGGTCCCTTCTGGCCTGGACCATTCTATGATTTTGTATCAGGAATGAGGAGGTGTTGATGGACAGAGTGCTTCTGTGAGAAAGTAAAGGTAAATTGAGTAACTGCTAAAGAAGGGAAGCAATGGAAAGCAAAGAGGCTTAAGCTGTAGGGAAGGCAGTAACACAGCCAACCTAATACATGTAAGTGTGTTTTCCAAAACTATCATGTGAAGCCAGCTGAGATACAGAATTATAGAATGGTTAGAGTTGAACCTTAAAGATCATCTTGCTCCACCCCTGCTGGTTTTGTTGGTTTATTTTTTTACCTTGGATGTCTTTTTTTCCACATTATCTGCATATAGCTGATAACTGGCAGCTGAGCTTCCCAGCCAAGGCCATGCAAAGGTGAAGGCAATCAGAGAAAATGGGGTGGAAATGGCTTGTCTTGGCAGCAGCAGTGAATTCTCTTAGACTTTGATGATATAGACAGGCAGAACTGAACCCACTGAGTCTGTGGGTATGGTTTCTTATTCTGTTTAATAAAGTTTAAGTTGGGAGCATCCCAAAGCCCACATCCTCTTCCCACTCCTAACTCTGTGCCCTAGAGGACTCCATTCTATAGCAAGGCTAAGGGATCAGTTTGTTGATCACGGGAAGTGGACCCAGTGGATATGATTTGATTTCTTTTAAGTCCATTGATGTGATCTGCTGCACTCAAAACCATAGAGTCTTCGGTCCAAAGCTCAAAATCAACTTCCCAGCCTACTGAACGTTGCCATCTGCCTTAGGGTTGTGACACTCCAGCTCTCAGAAGACCTTTTGATAGTTTTAAAATTAAGTTCATTCCTATGTATTGATTAACTGTGGAATATTTTACCATTCCAAGTGGCTTTTCGGTGTAAAATGCCATGGGGTTACAATTCAACTCAGGGAGGGGATTGTTTGTTATGATCAGTGTTGTCTTATCTTGATTGAAGAGTGAAGATCTGACCATAAGTGCCGTGAGTCCACTGCAGCTATTGAGATGTTTCTGAAATGCATCGCTCTGGAACTGTGTGAAGTCTTTCTCCTGTAGCAAGACAAAAGAGAGGGCTGAATTAGGAGAACCAGCTCTACGTACCCATTTTACAACTGCAGAAGGAGGAGAACTGCCCTTATGCACCAACCTTGAGTTGCCTGGGCCCACTTTTTTTGCTGAGGGGATAACCTGGAGAAACCCCTGTCTCCAGCAGAAGCACAAGGAATATATGAAGAATCACCCTCTCTCCAGTGGTCACCCGGTTTAGTGATTTCCATGGGTCAACTGTTGTGTTTAATAGGCATTAACATCTCTCTTGTGGAGTTGTCAAGATCATGTTGATACTGCCCATGTACTCTACTCTGGGGAAACCCTAGCTGGAGTCCAGCTCTGGGGCCACCAACATCAGAAGAACACAGACACGGACCTGTTGGAGTGGGACCAGAGGAGGCCACAGAGATGCTGGGAGGGCTGGAGCCCCTCTGCTGTGAGGACAGGCTGAGAGAGTTGGGGGGGTTCAGCCTGGAGAAGAGAAGGCTCCGGGGAGACCTTGGAGCCCCTTCCAGTCCCTCAAGGGGCTCCAGGAAAGCTGGGGAGGGACTTTTGATGAGGGAGGAGAGCCACAGGATGAGGGGGAAGGGTTTTAAACTAAGAGAGGGGAGATTGAGATGAGATGTGGGGAAGAACTTCTTTGCTCTGATGGTGGTGAGACCCTGGCCCAGGTTGCCCAGAGAAGCTGTGTCTGCCCCATCCCAGGAGGGGTTCAAGGCCAGGTTGGAGGGGGCTTGGAGCCACCTGGGCTGGTGGGAGGTGTTCTTGTCCATGACAGGGGGTGCTGGAACTTGATCTTTGAGGTCCCTTCCAACCCAAACTGTTCTGTGATTCTGTGTTTGAACCGCTTATATGTATCTGTGACAGTTGTTCATCAGAGGAAGCCACTTAAGGGTTCAGGTGCTTCCTCTGCTCCAGCCTGCCTGCTGGAATAAGTAATAGTTTATCTTGAAGGAACATGCGTTAAACCTTCCATTATAGCTGGTGAAGGGCCTGGAGAATAAATCTTATGGAGAGTGATTGAAGGAGCTGGGACTGTTTAGTTGCAGGAAGAGGAGGGTGAGGGGAGACCTCATCCCTCTCTACAACTACTTAAAAGGACATTGTAGAGAGGTTGGTGCTGGTCTCTTCTCACAGGTGATTAGAGATAGAAGGAGAGGGAATGGCTTCAAGCTGTAACAGGGAAGGTTTAGGCTGAACATGAGGAAAGAATTTTTCCCAGCAAGAGTGGTCAGACCCTGGAACAGGCTGCCCAGGGAGGGGGTTGAGTCCCTGAATCCCTGAATGTGTTTCAGAGTGGTTGAGATGTGGTGTTGGGGGATCTGGTGTAGGGGAGGAATTTGTAGAGTGGGGCTGATGGTTGGACTCGATGATCCCAAGGGTCTCTTCTAACCTGAATGATTCTATGATTCTGTGATTTAAGATGCTGCTGCTTCCAAGTTGAAACAGCAGGAGCAGCTTTCCAGAGCTGGGATGTTACTCCACTGGTGTTGTCAGCACTTTTTCTACCAGAGGAAACGATGCTGCCTTCACTTACCGTGTTGGGAATGTGGGGATGCTCTTTCTCATGACATATGGAGAGTCTTTTCATGCTTGCCACCTCCAGGATAAAACAAAACCAAGGTGATTTATTAGCAAACATAATAACCACAGCCTGTACCCTGCTGTATCCAGCAGCACTCATCTCTGCAGCTGATTTAGGTGCCAGAGCAGAGTGAAATGATAAAACATGGGGTCATGATTCCCTTTATAAGCAACTTTCTTGATAAAGTTGGACTTTTCTTAGTATTATTAACACAGTCATGAAAGAGATCTTAATTTCATCACAGTTTCCTGGCATCTCCTGCTTATGATGCTGTGTCCTTATCTTTACAGGTTTGGGGTTTTTTTTTCACAGTCAAGGACATTATGAAGACTCTTGTAAGGTAGTGTGCAGGAATTTATACTTAACCATGGCTCTTTCATGGGCCAACAACCTGCAGCCAATTTTGACCCAGGTTTAATACTACACACAGTAATTTTGGGCAAGACACAAAGAACAGAGTGCGCGTTTCTGGAATGTCCTACTCAGCTACTCAAGTGAGAACAAGGCCAATTTCTGACATTATTACTTTTCCCTGAAGAATTCCCAGAGAATAAGTTAAGATAAAGCCAGCTGTTTTCCAACTAAAAAAAGACAAATAGATTGGAGTGATGGATGAATTAATTCAGTGTCTTTTTTTTTCCCCCAGAATTGCAAAGTGCATGAGGAGAAAAAAAATCACAGATATCACGGATTTACTTCAAGTATCTGTTTTTCTTTTCTCATAGTTTGTCTTAAGTATTCTTGGCTGTTGTAAGGCAAGACAGTTCTCTAGACTGGAGATTTATACATTTGTAAATTGTGAAAATCAATTGGCAGTGCTGCAAAATAAATAGTATAGCAAAGAATCTCAAATTCCAGGAACTTCTTTCCCACCAAGAGCTGCAGTACACTTTACACTAGCTTTTCCAAATGGGAGACATTTGCTGCCTTTAAAAAGTCAGTGTCTTTTAAGATTTTTAAGCACTTTGGGCTGTTTAGAAGTGTATGAAACCTCACTAAACAGCATGAGTCTTCAAACGTTTGATTTCTACGAGGAACGAGGACAGGGAACTGCTGGAAAGGGTACAGCAAAGGGCTTTGAAGATGATGAGGGGCCTGGAGCATGAGGATAGACTGAGGGATTTGGGTCTTCTTAGTCTGCAGAAAAGAAGTCTGAGGGGGGATCTTATCAGTACCTAGAAATACTCCAAGAGTGGGTTTCAGGAGGATGGGGACAGTCTTTTTTCAGTGGTGCCCAGTGGCAGGACATGAGGGAATGGGCACAAACTGGAACAGAGGAAGTTCCATCTAAACATGAGGAGGAACTTCTTTCCTTTGAGGGTGGCAGAGCCCTGGCAGAGGCTGCCCAGGGAGGTGGTGGGTTCTCCATCTCTGAAGACATTCCAAACCTGCCTAGATGTGTTCCTGTGCAACCTGCTCTGGGTGACCCTGCTTTGGACTTTCGTCTCCAGAGGTCCCTTCCAACCCCGTAGGATTCTGTGAACGAGGAGCTGGCATTTTGCTAAATGTTTGTTAATGTTTGTTCTTCCATGTTGCAGGTGTTATCCAGCTCAGCAAAAGTTCAAGGCAAGATCCAGGTGGGAAATCCGGGGATACATTACCTTTCTGGTCGCAGGAAAGAGTCACAGCTGCAGGTAAGCCAGTGGCACTGTTGTCACCTGTGTGGAGTCACCAGCATTCTCTTCCTCGCCTGTCTCTGTGACATCTGCACATTAAGCGCCGGGACATCTGCTCACAGCATCAATTAAAATTGGCAAAGACAGAATGTTAATAGTAATGTGACACTGTTTGAAATGTATGTAAATGCCAGAAGAGGTCAAAAGATGTGGGTGGCTGCTAATTGTGCTCCCTTTGACAGCAGGGCAGAATTAATCTTCCTTAGTTGCTGCGTGTCTCAGAGACAGGCATCCTGTTTGGGCTTCGTTTTCAAAGGAAAGAGGAGTGCAGTTTCAGAGGGTCATTTATTGAGACAAGAGATAAATTTTGGGACAGATTCACTCAGAAAATCACAGATTGTTTGCTGATTAGGTCTGAGATGTCTGTGAAGGGCTTAAAGGCTTGCACTGCACTCCCTGCTCTGAAAAATTCAGCTAACAAAGTACCCTGTGGCAGAAAGTTATGAATGATCTGCAACAGAAGGAGGGGAAAAAAAAGGCTTTACGTCTGCATGCTAAATAAGGGGTTGTACAGAACCTTGACTTGAGTTAGAATCATAGAATCTTAGAATGGTTTGGCTTCTTCTTGGGACCTTAAAGGTCATCAGGTTCCAGCCCCCTGCCCTGGGCAGGGACACCTCTCACCAGACCAGCTTGCTCCAAGCCCCCTCCATCCTGGCCTTGAACCCCTCCAGTAACAATAATAATGCTGTGGCTGTTCCAAGGAGGGTAACTTACAGCTGGGCCCTGCTCAGTATCTACCAAATATTGCTTGGTATGAGGGAGCACCTTCAGAGAGAAAGGGAAAACAGCGGTTTGGGTTAGAAGGGACCTTAAAGATCATCCAGTGCCACCCACCTTGCCCTGGCCAGGGACACCTCCCACCAGACTGGGTTCCTCAAAGCCCCCTCCAACCTGGCCTTGAACCCCTCCAGGGATGGGGCAGCCACAGCTTCTCTGGGCAACCTGGGCCAGGCTCTCACCACCCTCACATCAAAGAATTCCTTTCTATTATCTCATCTAAATCTCACCTCTTTCAATTAAAAACCCTTACGCCTCATCCTATCACTACATTCCCTGACAAAGATCCCTCTCCAGCTCTCCTGTAGCTCCCTTCAGGAAGGCTGCTCTAAGGTCTCCCCAGAACCTTCTCTTCTCCAGGCTGAACAAGCCCAGCTCTCTCAGCCTGTCTTCATAGGAGGACATGCAGCCACAGCAAAGGAAGAAATCAGCCTGAAGAATGTTCCCATTTAGTAGCTTTTATTTAAATTAAATTCATAGTATTTCAAACCCTGGCCAAAATGTTATCAATGTATTTTTTTTGTTCCCTTATGTTGTGATTCAGCACGTAGTAACACTGGAGCTGTTGGCTGCTCCATTATCAGCAATCCAAATATAATTTGAATAAAGTGTAAACCACTATCTTTAACTAAGGCTAGTGTTATTCTCTTATTCCCTTTGCTGACTGGGAAAAGCAAACAATTCCTGATGTGGCATAGGGCCAGCCTGATACACGAGGAATCCAGCCTCGTGTTTTGAATCAACTTTGGTCAACAGATGGAATTTATACTGGGTCATATAATTTGCGTCACAGAACTGTAGTAGTGTTTCCTTCTGATCATAAGTTTCGAAGCTAGATTTACTTATCTTTAAACAGTGGTTTTAGAAGCTGTATAATTTTTTTTGTCTGTGATTGCATATTAGAGCTGCTCAGAATCATTTATCAAAGCTTAAGAGGCAAGTGACCTGGGGTACTATTTTCTGCGCTTTTGAAACCTGTCCCTAGAGTCCTCGTGTCCTGGGAATTCAGCATTCATTGTTAATATCACAGAATCTTCATGGTTGGAAAGCACCTCTGAGATCATCATAAACACACAAAAACCTCTACAATCTCAGCCACCAGAGCATGCGGTGAAGTGCCACGTCTACACGTAATGATCAACTCTTCCCCCTTGAAGCTCATATTCTGATTGTTTCACCCAAAAATATGCTGTCCAGCATCTTGCTTTCCACTATCCTGGTTCCTAAACCTTCTTTTCCTCTCTTCAGCATCACCACCAACAAACAATATTGTACCTGTCATGAGAAGACCTCAGTCTCCACCCAACCTCACCCCACACTCTACCTTCAGATCTGGCTGCTTCTGACCTCACTCCATAGCCAACATCCTTCTCTTTCTTTCCAACCCTGTGGCTAAATTCTCTTTTAGTCCTTTACCCTCTTCTTCTTAGTCCAGCCATACCATCACAGCCTTCCAGGAGCACCCTTTGAACATACCACTGAAAGAGCTGTCTCCCTTGTCCTCCAGTGTCAAGTCAAGGTCCCCTTCCACCACCTTCACTGTTGTCCTACACACTCTTGCATCAAAACTACATTTCTCACCCCCACTGCGTTTTTCTTTTATGATGCTGCATGTTATTCATCTGTGCCCTCAGCTTTATTTTCCTATTTATAAACGTCTCACTGATTGCCCTGATGCCTTCTTCACAGGGTTTCTGCGTGCTGTAAGACACTTGCCAAGCTCTGCTGCTGGGCTGTCTCCTTGATTTGTTCTTAAAAACAAATAAACACAAATTTGCTGTTCCTCTTCTCTAATGATCTGTTTGGTTTTTATATCACCCAACTGGTTACCTAAAAACCCTCTACTAGGCAACAGATATGTTGGCCAATAAAGCTGTGTTTACTATCAAAACCTTCTGGCACAGCAAAATGCTCCTCATGGGCTTGGTTTCCACAATAAAACGCATGCTTTCTCCTCAAATACTGAATTAAGTCACAACTTCAGTTGTCAGCAGGGTTGCTGTTTGTGGCTTCCTGCTTCCTAGAGTGCTGTTCCTCGGCACAGCATTAAAAAAGGGAGTTCCTGGACCTCTCCAGGTGGTTTCAGATGGAAAGCCAAGATGCATTCTTCTTGTGTCCTTCCCAGCAGAGCAGTAGAAAATGCCCTTTCCAGGAGAGCATGGTGTCAGGGAGGTGGTGGCAAGGGCAGTCAGTTGAGAGGCTGCCAGAGGAGCCGAGACATAATGTGCTGCAGCTGCCCTGGCTTCGCTGACCCAGCAGGACCAAAGAGCTTTATTTCATAATCCAATGATGAAATTTAGCAGAGCAGAGAAAGAACAACCATGATTCTGTTTGAAAGCTCCAGTGGTAGCTGGTTTGCCATCAGCTGGGCAGCTGGGACTGACAGAGCTGCATTGTGGTGGCAGGTATCAATTTATCTGCTTTGGTAAATGGGGAAATGTCAGGTGGATCAGCCTCGAAGTGTCCCATCTGCTTTCAAGTCCCTGCTAATGGCCACAAGGAAGAAGATGAGCCTTGTAAAAGGTCATTATGGATAATCTGTTCCAAGAGCAGCCCTTATTTTGGTCTCAGGAAAATTAGTGACTGGTTCAAACCAGGGAAGGGCAACGGAGCTGGTGAGGGGTCTGGAGCACAAGTCTTGTGAGGAGCAGCTGGGAGTGTTCAGCCTGGAAAAAATGAGGCTGAGGGGAGACCCCCTCACTCTCTACAACTCCCTGAAAAGAGAAGGTAGACAGGTGGGGGTTGGTCTCTTCCCCCAAGTCACAGATGACAGGGCAAGAAGAAATGGCCTCAAGTTGCACCGGGGGGAGGTTTAGATTGGATATTAGGAAACATTTCTTAATGGAAAGTGTTATTAAGCCTTGGAATGGGCTGCCCAGGGCAGTGGTGGAGTCACCATCCATGGAGATGTTTAAAAGATGTGATGCCGAGGGACATGGTTTAGTGGTGGGTTTATCAGTGTCTGGTTGATGGTTGGACTAAATGATAGAAAAGGTCCCATCCAACCTAGACAATTCTATGATTCTAAACCTTTAGAGTAGGTCTACTCTTCTGGATTAAATGTTTCTCTCCACCGGCAATACAGTAAAGTGACCAGCTGCTTTTGTGGGTAGATTTTTTGTCTGTAAGGACTTCTGCTGTCTGACAGTGTGTTGTGTTATCACAGGATCTCAGGGATTGGAAGGGACCTTGAAAGCTCATCCAGTCCCATCCCCCTGCCGGAGCAGGAACACCCAGAGCAGGTCACACAGGAACGTGTCCAGGTGGGTTTGGAATGTCTCCAGAGAAGGAGACTCCACAACCTCTCTGGGCAGCCCCTTCCAGTGTTCCCTCACCCTCACCAGGAAGTTTTTCCTCATATTTCAGTGGAACCTCCTCTGTTCCAGCTTGTACCCATTGCCCCTTGTCCTGTCATTGGATGTCACTGAGAAAAGCCTGGCTCCATCCTCCTGACACTCACCCTTTATGTATTTATAAACATTCATGAGGTCACCCCTCAGTCTCCTCTTCTCCAAGCTCAAGAGACCCAGCTCCCTCAGCCTTTCCTTGTATGGGAGATGCTCCACTCCCTTCAGCATCCTCGTAGCCCTGCTCTGGACTCTCTCCAGCAGTTCCCTGTCCTTCTGGAACTGAGGGGCCCAGAACTGGACACAAAATATTGCAGATGGGGTCTCACCAGGGCAGAGCAGAGGGGCAGGAGAACCTCTCTCCACCTACTGACCACCTCCCTTCTAATACACCCCAGGATGCCATTGGCCGTGTTATGTGGCTTTCCCTTTTGGAGCTTCTGGGTTTACTACTTTCTCCTTTCAGTTTGGTGTGCTGTGAGACCTCTGTACCATTCCTGAGAGAGATCCACTTTCTCACAGCGCTCTCCAATGTCTTCAGAGAGTTTTTTCCCATATCTCTGAGCATTCAAAATTGCTTTTATCTACATTTCCTCAAGTTCACATCGTCTGCAAAATGGGATGAGCAGTACTGTCTTGCCAGTTCACAGGCAGCAGGCTTTTCTAGTTGCATAATTAATGCAGAGAGTCTACACAATATTTCTGAGTCTGCTTTTCTGTACAATCCAGCAAAGACAAATTCAGAACAAGCTGCATTCAATCAGTTGAAAGTTTTGATTACTGTTTAAGTGTGATTAATTTGTCCAAATTCGCTGGTACCGTGCCTATTTTCATGTAATCTTTTGTAGGCAAAAATTCAAACAGCATCTGCTTGGACTGGAGTATTGCAGTGAAAGTTGTGTGTTTTACTCTTCTGAGCAACATAAACACAAGCAACGAGCTGGGCTCCTTGGTCTCTGAATTGAGGCTGGGTCAAGGACATCTTTATTTCCCTCCTGTCATCGTGGGATGTGCTGCTGGTTGAAGCTAAGAGGTGGTGTTACCCCATAAATAGTGGATTATGGGAGGGAAGGAAAGAAGAAAGTGCTTGAAGTCTGCCAATCTACCAAGGTATTTATATAGGCTTAATATTTGAGAGAAGACCAAGAACTGAGACTACATGATGTAATAATGTATATACTCTCCAGTTTAGAGGGAAAAAACAAGTACATCAGGTCACGGTGTGTTTTGATTCTTGTCGTAAAATCCCACTCTGGCAAAGTGTGGGGATATTGGGTCTTTTCCAGAGGCTACAGTAGCTCCAGCAGCAAAGTCCCCCTTTATTAGATTTTGCCAATGATGTTAATTCATTGGATGCTTAAATGTACATCTTAAAATATAACTTACTCCATTTGGTGAAAGGTATGGACAACCTTCCTTCTGCAAGGTGGGAGGCTGTAGATAGTTACCGTTAGACCCTACAGTTCTGCGCGTGAATGAAGGAGAAATTATGGACTCTTCCCTATCGATTACATCCATGGATTTAAGAAAACAGCGTTTGAAGGGGCAGTTCCAAACCAGCCCAAATTTTGCAGATCTAAATGTCAACATCAGCTGAATAGCAGGCAGGTGGCAGGACAGAACAGAGGGCTTCTTTCCGTATTTCCAAGGAATTCTCTCTGAAGTGGTGGCTGCAAATAGCTAAATACCCTTTCTTCTTTGTCTTCTTACAAAATGTCCTGTTATCCAGAAGGAGTGAGAGGTAGTTGGTATTTCTTTGCAAAACTGCATCTTGTCTTCCTGTTCATGCTAAAGTTTAGGTGTATGAAACTTTGCCTTGCTACTCCAGGAAACCCAGTTCATCAATACTTTATATCCTTGTTGCCATACATATCACAGAATGAGTTGGAAGGTTGGAATGGGTTGGAAGGGACCTCTGGAGACCATCTAGTCCAACCCCCTACCAAAGCAGGGTCACCCAGAGCAGGTCCCACAGGAACATCTCCAGGGGGGGTTGGAATGTCTCCAGAGATGGAGACTCCACCACCTCTCTGGGCAGCCTCTGCCAGGGCTCTGCCACCTTCACAGCAAAGAAGTTCCTCCTCATGTTTAGATGGAACTTCTTATGTTCAAGTTTATGCCCATTACCTTTTGTCCTCTTACTGGGCACCACTGAAAAGAGACTGGCCCCATCCTCCTGACACCCACCCTTTAAGTATTTCTAGGTGTTGATGAGATCCCCCCTCAGCCTTCTCTTCTCCAGACTAAACAAACCCAAGTCGCTCAACCTTTCCTCAGCAGAGAGATGCTCCAGGCCCAGGCACTGAATCTTCTTCTTCTTCCCCTTCTTCTTCTTCATCATCTTCTTCTTCTTCATTGTCATCTTCACCTTCTTCCTCTTTTCTTCTTTGTCTTCTTGCTCTTAATCTTCTTTGTCTTCATCTTCATTTTCACAGAATCATAGAATACCATGTTGAAAGGGACCTCAAGGACTATCTGCTCCAATTTTTCGTGGCAAATCATGGTCTAGACAAGGTGTCCCAGCACCCTCTCCAGCTGGATCTTAAAAGAATCCAGTGTTGGGTACATCATCTTCATCTTCTTTGCCTTCATATTTGCAAAATAATGATAATTTTAATAGGAATAGGAATAATATGATTGTCATTCAGCATGTTTACCTTTTAAAACCAGTCTGTAACATCATCATTGGCAATCGTTGGCATTGTTGGCAATCATTCCAGTTTGCCAACCTGAGCTTTACAAATACTTTCTAGCAAATTTTTGTAATTAGCATATGTGATTAGCAGGGATGAACTGTACTCCCAAATATTCATGTAATCATAGAATTGTCTGGGTTGGAAGGGACCTTTAAGACTATCCAGACCAACCATCAGCCTAACTCTGATAAAAAACCATCACTAACCCATGTCTCTAGGCACTGTGTCAAGCCATCTTATAAATACCTTCAGGGATGGTGCCTCTTCCCTGGGCAGCCCATTCCAAGGCTTCTTAACACTTTCAGTGTAAAAATTGTTCCTAATATTCAATCTGTACCTCCCCTTATGCAACTTGAGGCCATTTCCTCTTGTCCCGTCACCTGTTCCTTGGGAGAAGAGACTGACCCCCCCTGGCTACACCCTCCATTCTGAGAGCTGTAGAGGGCAAGAAGGTCTCCCCTCAGCCTCCTTTTCTCCAGGATGAACACCCCCAGCTCCCTCGGTGACATAAGAACATTTTGTGAAGATCTCACATCCTGAATAGGTTACATGTACTCAGTGCAGGAACACAAATCAGAGCTGATGAGAAATGAAATAATTCCTGGCTAAATCCCCAAACAAAACAAAAACCAGAACCAGATGAATTGTTGGGTATTGTACTATGTTGCTGTATAAGGCATCATTTGGACTGTTCTTAGCTGGAAAGTGAGCTCAGAGAAACAGGTTTGCCCAGGAAGGAGATTGCTTTTCATCCCTGGAGCTGGCATCTCGAAACAATTGGTTTGTTTCTCTTCAAATACATTGGACTGATCTCTAGTCCTGGCCTAGAATCCAGCTTTTCTTACCCCAAAATCTCCAACTCAAGAGTCATAGTAACACAACCCTTTCACATGTTATATCCAGAAGAAACAAGCAGAACCCCAGCAGAATTCCTCAACCACTTCTTCTCAATCTTCCCAAGAGCAATCCAAGGTGAGACGATGAGGGATAGCTCAGCCCAAAACTTGTCTCAGAGGTTCGAAGCAAATGAAAGCAGACAACTCTTAAATTCTTAGCTTGGATGCAGGACGGTGAAACCCTTTGAAAATTCAGCAGATGTGCTCACCCCTTGGTTCTCTCCACATCCAACTGCGAGGGAAGCTCTAGGGTCACATCCTTGGCTTGGTGAATGGAACGGGGACAAGGTGGGAAGGATCCTTTGATGCCGTGCGTCAAGGGACAGTGCACAAAGAGCTCCTGGAGACATGGATCAGGCAGGGCATGGTAGGGTGATGCCAGAAATCAGCAGCTGCAGTCAATGAATAGCTCTGATTTTTTGTAGAAAGGCTTCCTATTGAAAATATGCCCTTCTTGGGCATCACAGTTCTCCAGTGTTGTGGTTTATTACCAATCAGGAAGACAGATGATGGCCCCTCCCTCCCCCCTCTAAGAAAAAGAGAGGAGAGGAAGGGATTAAAGAGATTTAGGAGTTTAGAATAAACTGAGCTACTTTAATGAAAATATAAAGAATAATAAAATAATAAATAATAAAAAGAAAGAAAAAGAGTATATGGTATATACAAAACCATATCAAGCTCCCAGGATGACGATCACGTCGCCAACAGGCATCGGGAAAAGTCCCAGACTGGACTCGGTGACCGACAGGAGCTGGATTCCAGCTCTGGAGTCAGGAATGCTTGGATCAGGGTCAAAGGCAGATGAACAGACAGGGTCCTCCTCAGACATCGGCCGTCAAAGAAAAAGAGTTGACCCTTTGATCGCTCAGCTTTTATACTGAGCGTGATGTGGATGGGATGGAGCACCCCAGTTGGTCAGTTTGGGGTCCCCTGTCCTGTCCCCTCCTCCCCACAGGGGTGACCCCTCGATGCTTTTCCGCTTCCCACCCTCCAAGGGGACAAATTCCCTGCCCTTGGTTGTTCTAACAACAAGGATAAGACAGGGCCTCTCTGCACCATCCCATCAGGTCTGATCACTGTGAGAGTGAGCAGTTTCTGAACAACCTGCTGTTAATTTCAGAGTTTAGTGAGTTAGAAGAGGCCCAGCTGAAAAAGAAAAATTACTGAAGTGAAAGTTGCTTCTGTTTTACCTCAAACCAGGACATCCAGTTTGGCCAATACAAACTCGCAGATGCGATTTTTCTTGTCGAAGTTTAACAGCTACAGAGCTTGTTTTCACAAGGACGGCAAAATCCTTACCCAGAGGACTGACACCACTGGGTGTCATCTAGCTCTGTAATGAGAGCTTGGAGAAGAAGGGTCAAGTCTTTGCAGACTGTATTTTATTTTTTAGCAAATCCCAGGGTTATTACCCTCAGCTATTTATTGCCTAAGCTGGTTATGAACTCTAACCTGCTGATTGCTTTTCACTCACGATGTGAAATCCCAACCTGTTCAGAGTACATAGATTAGAGTGTCCTTATTCACGGGCAACAGAAAGGCCGAGCCTTGGGGATCTGTGTTGGTGCTGGATGGGTGTACAGCCCGTCCAGCATTTTCATCTGCATGCTCCTGACTGCTTCTAGTGCCGAGCCTCAGGCACATACACCTTGTCCTCCAGGTCTGCAGTCTCCTACCTTGCTCTTTCTAACGTACCTTGGCAGGGTCAAGTGGTTTGCCGCCTGGTTGGACCACAATTGACGACTCTCTTCTGCTTCAGGGGAGGTTAACTGGGGCTAATGCTCTCTCCTTGATGGGCAGATGGAGACTTTACCAACTTCTCCTGTGGAACTGCTAATTGGCCATGAAATGTTATCTTCCAAATAGCCCTTTTCCTTCCCTTTCCTAGTTATTGGGCAGCTATTTTCTGATAATCGCTGCCAAGGCAAAATGACTTGCTGTCAAGAGAAAAGGAAACAGGGACAGCCAAAGCCAGGAGGTCACAAGCAAGGAACCGTAGGGTGGTTTGGGGAGGATCTGTTGTAAGCAGAACCTGTGGGAGTGTCCCCCCAGGCATCTGCAACCAGCCATTCCCCCTTTCTCCCCTGCCAGGCACTGAAGAGGAGGAGTTTCATCCCCCCAGGGCTCTGTATTTCCCCTGGATACCACATGCCCCTGGACAATGCATCCCCATGCTGAGTACCATCTCCTGCCAGGAATCATATCTCTTCCCAGAGATCCTGCTGGTTCCAACATCCCCCCCCCACCCCCCAGCTATCTCATACCCCTGGGTATTGTATCTCCCCCCACACCAGGTATTGCACCTTCCCTTGGGTACCAAATTCCACCCCTCCAAGCATTGTATCTCCCTGGATATTGCATCCCCCCCCCACAGTGTT
>VXBJ01006304.1:60782-71101 GCA_013400055.1 Nycticryphes semicollaris | reverse complement strand
TCCAACCCCGATGATTCTGGGTGCTCACCCCCCTCCCTGGGTAGCCCCCTCCCCCCCCCCCCCCCCAAGCATCAAGGGAAGGCTGGGGGTGATATTTAGGGTCCCTTGAGATGGACCCACAGGAGCTGCATCACGGCGGGATTTCAACCTGAGTGGGGTCTGTGGATCTTCCACGGGACTGGAACTTTTCCACCGCTGAGCGCTGATGCCAGACTGGAAATGTCACGTCAGGTCTCGCCTCTCCAAAAGCAACTTCAGGGGAAAACAAATAAAAAAACAATTAAAAAATCACCATCACAGTTCAGCGCGGACGCAGGAGGAGCTGGTGATGCTGACAGTGGTGGCAGCAAGGCCATTAGGAGATATTTAATTAACTGAAAACGCTGGAATTGTGAAGGATTTGCGTGGGAGCGCAGGAAATAAAGCTGGAAGGGGCTGCAAAGCTTGGGGACAAGTTTAGTTCTGTCCTTTTGTGCTGGGGCTGGCAGGGATGGAGTTAATTTTCCCTTGGAATGCGGTATCAAGCTGCGCATGGGTTGCATCAGGGTGGAATCAGGGCTGTCTCCCCAACATCCCCCAGTCTCTTCAACACCCACCCCACCACTCCCTTCCTCACCAAGAGGTTGAGGTGGCAAGTTCTTGGGAGGGGACACAGCCAGGGCGGGCTGACCCAACCTGACCACGGGGATATTCTACACCACGGGACGTCTGCTTGGCAATAAAAACTTCAGAAAAATGCAGAGGAAAAAGGGGGACATTCCTTCTTAGGACATTTGTCTCTTCTGGAGCGACTTCTACAACCTACTGAAGCCCAACTTTCCAGGAAGGGGCTGGATGTCACCTGCTGATGGGCAAGAGAGGATAAATCTTCTGGTTTCCTTTACTTCCACGCACAGCTTTTGCTTTTGCTTTATTAAACTGCTTTTATTTTGATCCACTGCAGGGGTGTAGGTGTGTGTGGGGTGTGGGGTGTGTGTGTGTGTGTGTGTGTGTGTTCCACCTTATTTTCTCTTCCCCCGTCCTTGTGCTGAGCAGGGGGAGTGACAGGGACTCGGAGGGCGCGTGGCATCCAGCCAGTGTCAACCCACCACATTCCTGGCCGCTGCCGAAGCTGCAACACCCTAAAAACAGAATTTAGTTCTATTTCTAAAGAGCTGGTGGGTGCAGCGAGGGCTGAAAAGTGACACCAGGAGCAAAATGAAGGCAGCAGAGATGCCAGACACATTCAAAACAGGCTAAAATTAGTCTTTCCCCAACACAATACCCTCCGACTTCCAATGGCCCTGGCCCCCACCTGCAGGCCGTGTTCCTGGCAGCGACAATGCGATCGGGGCCGTCATTTTGGGGCCGAAAACATGGTTATCTGCGATGTTAAAAGAAGAAGAATGTTAATTGCCTTTTTATTTGGAGGTGCCACAGCCCCTCTGCACCGGCCACAGCGATGCGCCCCGCGATGTTCGTGCCGGGCGTCACGTCCGCTCCCGCTTTCCATCCCCAGCACGGCTCAGCAGCTGATCACAACTGATTGGTTTTCAGTTAAAAAACTTGCAAAAGTTTTATTTATTGCTGTGATTTTAGGCGTTTCTTGTGAATTCTCCCATCGTGGGCACAGACTACCGAGATTTCTCTCATCTCCACTTTTTTTGGCTGGCGGTTTTTAAACCATTAGCAGAAAATGAGCACCACTCTGGCCCTCTGGCCAATCTTTTAAGAAAAAATATTGTCAATTTTTGCCTGGTGTGGATTCTCCAGTGTCTAGTTGTGGTTGTGCATCCCCCTGAAGCTACATCTCCACGACGTGGGATGACTCTGCGGAGCAGCTTCTCCATCCCTGGGACTCATCCCGGCCAACGCTTCCTGATGTGCCAGGATGAGCTCACCCTCACCAGCATCTTTGGAGGTCACAGGAAGAGAAAGCCAAAAATCAAAGTGAAAACATGAATTAACCATGCAAATATGAAAAAAAAAACCCCAAACCCTGAAGATTGTGCATGAGTTTCAACCTGGAAATTAAATATCAGCGGGATGCAGGGAACTGGGATGGAAATAAGGCAGCTGGAGGTGTTTTCCCAAGAAGGTTGGTACCCGGCTGGGCACTGCTCCATCCCAGAGGGGTGTCACTTCATCCCAGCTGGGCATTGATCCATCTGTGCCAGGAATCAATTCATCCATGGGGTGCCTCACATCCTGGCTGTGCATCACTCCATCCTGGCTGTGCATTACTCCATCTGGGTTGTGTGTCACATCATGGCCACACATCACTCCATCCCGACCACGCGACCATGCATCGCTCCATCCCAACCATGCATTGCTCCATCCAGGCCATGGATCACATTGTGGCCACACATCGCTCCATCCTGGCTGTGCATTGCTCCATCTTGGTTGTGCATCACATCATGGTCATGCATTGCTCCATCCAGGCCATGGATCACATTGTGGCCACACATCGCTCCATCCTGGCTGTGCATTGCTCCATCTTGGTTGTGCATCACATCATGGTCATGCATTGCTCCATCCAGGCCATGGATCACATTGTGGCCACACATCGCTCCATCCTGGCTGTGCATTGCTCCATCTTGGTTGTGCATCACATCATGGTCATGCATTGCTCCATCCAGGCCATGGATCACATTGTGGCCACACATCGCTCCATCCTGGCTGTGCATTGCTCCATCTTGGTTGTGCATCACATCATGGTCATGCATTGCTCCATCCAGGCCATGGATCACATTGTGGCCACACATCGCTCCATCCTGGCTGTGCATTGCTCCATCTTGGTTGTGCATCACATTGTGGCCACAGGTCACTCCATCCCAGCTGGGGACCACCCCAGCCTGGCTTTATCCCACTGGAGCATCCACCTCTCACCTGGGGGGACAGGAGCTGGCTGCAGGAGTCATGGTTGAGCCATTCCCACACCGTAGCAAGAGTCCAAGCGCTGGCACAGTCTTGGGGCAACCAAGAAGCTTTCTCCATTGCACTGGAGAAAAGAAGTGAAATTGTAACATCCTCTTGCAAAACAAACCTCAAATCAGGGCCAAAAAGGAAGCGTGAGCCCTTCCCTTCTGAGTATAAGAAAAGCCATAGCTCATCACCAACCCCATTGCCCAGCCATGTGATGTTCGGAATTCAGCCGCCTCTGAGACTGCTGGCTGTAGCCTCCGGTGGGAAAATGGCTGGAGGACTCACACAACATCTGGAATTTTTCACAAACAGCTGCCAAATAAGCAAAGAAAAAAGAAAAAAAGAAAAAAAAAAACCAAAACAAAAAGGGGGGGTCAGTGAATGCAGCCAAAAGGCAGCAGCTGGTGGCGGGATGCTGACCCCGGACGGTCACTGCAGGGGAAAGAAATTCTGCCAATTTGGCTTTGGTGACCAGAGGAGCCACTACAAGTGACCGCAAACACGCTGGAAATGGAGCTTTGTCCTTCTCCATCCCCCAGGCACAGGCACAGCCATCTCACTGCTGTATTTTTACAGGCTGGATTGGGTCTCTCCCAGCCCAGGCGCAGCACCGATACCCCATTCCCAACCCCCTTGGCAGGATTAGACTCCCTTGGGTGGCGTTCAGCTTGAGCTGAGGCCGGAGGGTGCCTGATCTCCCTGTTGTGATGGCCATCTCTCTGGGTTTTTTTTTTGTCCCCTTTTGTCCCCACCCCGCCCCGCAGTGCAAAGGCGATGCAGCCACCCCAAGGATGTAGCCAACGCGCACATCGACGTGGGCAACAACACCCTGCTCAACACCCGCCTGCGCTACACCTGCAACCCGGGCTACAAGCGCAAAGCCGGTACCTCCAGCCTCATCCAGTGCATCCTCCGCGACGGCTCCACCGTGCCCGACTGGACCCACACCACCCTCCAATGCATCCGTAAGTCCTCGCTCAGCAGCTGGGACGCGATGGGGACCAGGGAAGTGGCGGGGACACACACGCACACACACCATCAATCATCCCTGACGTGGCGGAGGAGGGTGCAGGGTGGCCCAGGTGCTGCCGTTGATGGTGTCTCCTTGTTGTGTCTTCCCTAAGGAAGATTGATGGTGTCTCCTTGTTGTGTCTTCCCTAAGGGGACCCGGCTCTACCTCCGTTAACTCCCAGCCCTGAGCTCCTGGCCGCGCCGCACACCAAGAAGACGACCCAGAGGGGTGAGGAAGGGGAGAACAGGGCCCACGGGGGTTTGTTTGGGGACGCCGTGACCACTGTCCCAGCAAAACAACAACCACCATGGTGGGGAAAGCCAAATATTTCAGTTATGTGATTGAATTCATTAAATTGCCTGAAATGATGCCGTTTTGTAGCTGCCGGATGGGCTGTCTGGTCCCTGCTGTGACCTGCGCCTGAAGCGCGCACAAAACTGAGCACTGAGAGAACAGCGCTGCCTTTTCAGTTTTTTAAATGAAGAAGTTTTACACCATTTTCCCCAGCAGGAACCAGTGATGTCAACCAGACTTCCAGCCCCTCTCCAGCAGCAATGCCCACGCTGCCAGGAGCTGCTGGCCAGTCACCCGCACCACCAGAACCTGTTGGGCCACCACCGGAGACATCAGACTGGGACTTAACAAGATCCAAGGTGCCAGAGGTGCCCCCATCACTGGAGACATCCACAGTGGGAGAGGGGACAACCCCACTGCCCACTGCCCTCACGGACCACCCTGCAGGTCAGACCACTTCTCCAGGGGAGATAACCCACCAATGGGTCTGGTTTCAACCAGCAAAGGCTCTTTTACTTTTTCAATGCATTTTGTCCTTGTCTCCAAACCTCTTCTTAGTGAGGGTCCCCTGCAGCACCCCCTTTTTCCTGGCTTTGCAGCTAAAAATTATCATTTCTCTCTTCTCTTCCAGCTTCAGTCCAGACCCTGGCCTTTTCTATTGGTAAGCCACGCAAAAAAGCTTATTTTGGCAAACAGAGACTTATTTTTTCTGCTTTTTTTAGCCTAAAAGTCCTCTTTGGGGCTGTGGAAGGGGCAATAGCTCTGAGGGAAGAAGGATGGAGCACCCAACTTTCTTCCTGGGGTGGGGAGGACACCTTGTGAACGTGTATGAAGCGGTTTTGGGTCTTTGTGGAGCCGTTTTGCTTGGGTTGGGCATTGGAAGATGCTCATTGTCTGCTGCATCTCTCCCGCAGGGGTCGCGGTGCTGGTGGCCGCTGCTGTCGTGATCTGCTGCTGCTGCTGGAGGATGAAAATGTAAGTGTGCTGAGCCCCTTGAGGTCCTTCCACCTTGGTGACGAGTTGTGCTCGGCCTCTGTGTTTTCCTGAAAGCTGGGGAAAGCCCTTCAGGTGACAGTGACGTTCTTCTCCCCTCCACAGGCATGCAAGGCAGGACTATGTGGTGACAGCCACCCTGACGGTGGCTCCCGCTGCTGAGAACGTGGAGATGTTGCCATCCAGCATCTTCCCCATGGGCTGAGAACCCACCGCCGGGCAACTCAGTGCACCCACCAGCCCAAGGGATGCTCTGAGCTTGGATGGAAAGCTGGATGCTTCCCTGAGCGGTGGCAGCGTGTGGCAGAGCATGTCCTGGTCTCCGTGTAGAACATCCTCGCTTCAGGGACACGTGGCCGCTCTTCCCAGCCTGAACAAGTGACTCTCATGGATGAGACCACTCCAGCACCCAAAGGTGTGTGGGAGTCCCATCATGCAGCTTGAACACAAGCACCCCGGGATGGCGTGGAGGTGGTGAGTGTTGTCAGGAGCCAGAATTCGGAGGAGGTAGAGTCCTGTGGGTGCCAGCAGGTGGCAGGGAGCGGGCTGGGGGCTGTGTGCCCCAGTGGAGGGGGTTTGGGGTGCTGGGAGGGGGGTTTGGGTGCTGGGGGTGAAGCTGGGTTGCCCTGACCCAAGTATTGTCCATTCCTTGGTCAGGAGCAGGGCCAGAGTTGGACCAGCTGGACACCAGCCCCCTCCAAAGAGCTGCTTTGCCCTAAAATGGCCCCAAAACCCAGAAAGCAGGACTGCTCGTGGAAGACAGAGAGGGACCAGGCCCAATGTCCCTCTGACACGTCTTCACCCCCTTCCTGCTCTCTTTCAGCCATTCGCCGGTGAACCTGCGACCGCAGCCAACGGTGCCGGTGCCGTCCTGCCCCGCGGCTGCAGGGGTTGGCCCTCGAACACAGCTCAGGAATCCTGTGGAGCCAACCCCAGGTAGCTGCCAGCTCCTGCCCCTCGCAGGGGACCACAACAGACACTACCAAAGACTGAAGGCAACAAAAAGACAAGGAAATATTTTCCCTTTGTGGGTTTTCCCTTCTCTGTTTGTCATAAGGGTGGGGTTTTTTTTAATCCCCGCTCATTCCTCCCTTGCTACTGAACAGGCAGCTTTATCCTGATGCTGGTTTATGTATAAATCTCTATATATTGTATATAAAATAACGTGCACACAGGTGTTGATTTTTTTTGGGGGGCAGCTGTGATGGTGGGAGAGGACAGCCACGACAGATGGGAGCTGGGTTGGGGTAAAATCCACCTCTGCAGCTTGTAGGCCACCAGTATTGTCACCAAGGGTGACAGCAAGGATGGCAAAAGGGTTTTTAGCGGTCAGCTGGAAACCAGCGGGGCTCTAACAACTTAAATTCCACGTCCTTTCCTCGCTGCTGTGTCTTCTCCTCCTCTTTTGTGTCGTGGAGTTGGAGCACTGGAGCTGGAGGAGGCACCACGTTGGATGTGCGATGGACCAAACCTGCCGGCAGCGGTGCTGCCTCTCCCCAGCGTACCAGGGGACGCTCGGAAAACAGGTGAGGCTGGAAGGGATCGCTGGAGGCACCCGGTCCAACGTCCACACCGAGCTTTCCTGTTCCAGCCAACGTCCCAAGTCTTGGGTGGAACCTGTGCCCACGCTGAGGTGAGCGGAAGAAGGGGAGCCTTTCTGGAGCCGGTGTTTCGAAAGTGAAAGAAGAGCCAGCGAAGCAGCTGCCGTTCAATGAATGCCCATGGAAAGCAACAAGATGCACGAGCTTCCTCCAGCGGTCATGGCTCATGGCTCATGGCTCTGGGACCATGTCCAAGAGCAGATCTCTTCCCAAACTGGTTTCGGTTTTGATCTCTGCATGACACAGGCTTTGGTACAATGAGCCACGGGGTCTTCAAGCCACCACCTGATTTACAAGAGCACCAGGCTGCTCGCACCACTGCTACTGTGATGGCTGGTAAAGAAATACAACCCAGGACGACTTCTCAACAGAAGGGGAGAGAAAAAAGAAAGCATTAAGGCTTTTTTTTTTGTTTGTTTGTTGTTGTTGTTAACAAATTTAATTTCAGGATTAAAAACACTCGTGGTTTATCTCTGAGTTGAGACTGAAATCAAAACAAAGCAGTTCTTCCGATGCCGCTTCTCTTCTAGCCTTAGGTTTTGCTGCATAGAGAAGGAAAACAGAGTCTGGGAAACCCCCCCAGCTGCAAATAAGGAAAATCAATTCAGCTGGGTGGGAGTAATGACTTCCTTCTGGAGCTGATAATGAAATTTTCCCCATTAAAACAGGCTCCAGGAAAAAGCCCATTTTCTAGGAATAAAGTGTTTCTTTGGGTACTTTTCAGTATCACATTTCCTCTTTCTTCTTCTGGTGGACCAGTGGGATTTCACTAAGGCATGATATGATGGAAAAGACAGGGATATCCTGGCAGTTTGGTCACTGGAGGTTTTTTCCTGGTGACAGAGGTAACAGATGGGTAATGCTCAAAGAAAAGAAAAAGTGTATATAGTGCATATTCTTCTGTGCAGTGATGCAGGCCGTGCTGGCCAGCCCTTGGAGGGCAAGGCAGGGCTAGAGAAAAGGTCTTACACCTCCTTGCAGAGAGCCTGGAGGGTTCCTCTTGGAGTTGGTCCGAGATCTTGCTCCGATATCCACCTGATTTTGGAGCTGGGATGTGACAACTGGTCTTGTCCTGCAGCCAGGATGGCTCTGGGACAAAGCCAGGGCTCTGGATGGCTTCGTTAGAGCTAGATGGGCTGTTCCTGACACGCTGGGGAAAGGGTCAGTGGTGTCAGAGCACCAAAGTGCTGCTGTGTGCAAGAGTGGCACAGGTAGCCACCAGCATCCTTGCTGCCATTGCTCTGTGGGGGACAAAGAGGAGATTTCAGAGAAGAGGAAGGCTGGAGGAAGGTTGGAGGAAGGTTTCCAACCTCAGATGCAACCCCCTCACCTCCAGGGAAGAGAGCAACGATGTGTCTGAAGCCCCTGCCACCTCCCTTGCAAGGAAATCCCTTATGGGCCAGCTCACTTAATAGCTGTAACAACCAAAATGTCCCTGTGTGGGACTTTGTTGGTGGAGGACAAGATTTTCCCCATCTCAGTGCTCATGTCCCCTGCTGATGGCTCGGAGCCATCATCTAGCTCTTGTTGTGGTTCCACCAGACTCACTGTGTACTTGCAGATCCCAGGGCTAGGGAAACTTGGTCTTTACCGTACTTTCTGGGCAGGGATGAACCTGAGCCAGAAGGTGGGACTGAGGCCAAAACTGGACCCAAAAGTCAGATTGTCACTGGGCTGAGAGGTGTTTCTTGGCCTCGGCAGAAGCTCAAAGAGTCAGAAATGGGATCTGATACAACAGAACCCCAAAACTATCCCCACCTGAGACCACAATTAGTTTCAGAAGAGAGGTCAATGCTTTAGTGGATCTGTGGGACTGTACCACCACCATGAATGACGCGGTTCGGAAGCCACCCCCAGTTACAAGCCGAGGTTGTGAGCAGAAGCAAAGGGCTGGGGAGCTGTGGGCAGGAGATCCAGCTCCGGGACATTCCTTGTTTGCTTCTACTGAAGCTTAGCACTCAGGTTGTCCCTCTCGGGTGTGACAGCTCAGAACAGTCACAGAGAACAGTCCTCCAAGCGACCAGCTCCTGATTCAGAACTGTGATCCCAAAGGCCCTCAAGGGAGGGGACTTACGTGTGTCAAAGGCAGCTTCTTCACAACCAGCCGGGAGCTGGACTGCAGCGTTCCCGTACACTTTGGCACAGAACAAGTGATGGTGGCCCCGTCCTTCGCAGCCTCACTCACCAGCTCCACCCGAAGGAAACGCTCCTAAGAAACAAGATTAAAAAGAAAAGGGGAACAACAACAATACTCCGAGGGAGCCGAGTTACTGGAAAATGTTGGGGGTTTTTTTTGTTTTGTTTTTCAACCCCTTGGGAAGTGACTTGCAACACGGTGGGGTTTTGTTGAAAAAATAAAACAAACACACACAAAAAACCCCCCAAAACCTGGTGACAAGAAAACCCAAGCAGAAGCCAGCAGCTGCTAGCGAGGAAGGAAGCGAAGTAAGAGCTGGCAACCACCGTGGGCAGAAAAGGGAACCCACCCGGCTCATGGGATCTGTGGGAGACAACACCCAAAGGCAAGGACTTGTGGGAAAAAGAAAGTGCTGCAACTTCATGTCTTGCTACTGAAATCACAGAGTGGAGCAGCGTGAGCTGAGGGAAAAACGTGACCTCAGGATATAGTCCATGCTCAGCACAAACCTTAACATCCGGGTGAACCTTCTGATAATCTTCTTTTATGCTTCTCTACTATAGACACCACCTCACAGAATCACAGAACGCTATGAGGTTGGAAGGGAGCTCTGGAGATCATCTAGTCCAACCCCCTGCCAGAGCAGGACCTCCTAGAGCAGGTCCCACAGGAACGTGTCCAGGCAGGGTTTGAACATCTCCAAAGAAGGAGACTCCACCACCTCTCTGGGCAGCCTCTGCCAGGGCTCTGCCACCCTCACAGGAAAGAACTCCCTCCTCATGTTGAGATGGAACTTCTTATGTTCACGTTTGTGCCCAAAAGAGTAATTGGTTTGTCTCCAAGCGTAATAATTAGAGATGAGCGGACTCATGGGTAGTGGGTGCTGCCTTTCTTGGTGCCTTTTTGAATTGGCAGCACCCATCCTGGCCAAGGTGTCTGAAAGAGTTTTGGATGCAGAAGGTGGGAAGGCGACTGCAAGAGTCATCATTTAGAATCATGGCATCACAGCATGGTTTGGGTTGGAAGGGACCTCAAAGGGCATCTACTCCAACCCCCCAGCCATGGGCAGGGACACCTCCCACCAGACCAGGTTGCTCCAAGCCCCATCCAACCTGGCCTTGAACCCCTCCAGGGATGGGGCAGCCACAGCTCCTCTGGGCAACCTGGGCCAGGGTCTCACCACCCTCACAGTGAAACATTTCTTCCTTTTATCTCATCTAAATCTTCTCTCTTTCAGTTTGAAGCCATCTCCCTTTGTCATTACTAGTCACTGTAGGCCCTGCTAAAAAGTCCCTCCCCATCTCTCCTGGAGCCCCTTAAGCGACTGGAAGGGGCTCTAAGGTCTCCCCAGACCCTTCTGTTCTCCAGGCTGAACCCC
>VXBJ01006304.1:26201-60759 GCA_013400055.1 Nycticryphes semicollaris | reverse complement strand
CTCTCAGCCTGTCCTCACAGCAGAGGGTCTCCAGCCCTCCCAACATCTCCGTGGCCTCCTCTGGAGCCGTTCCAACAGCTCCATGTCTCTCCTGTGCTGAGGCCCCAGAGCTGGAGACAGCACTGGGGGTCGGGAGGAGGTTTCCCAGAGTGGAGCAGAGGGGCAGAATCCCCCCCCTTTGCCCTGCTGGCCATGCTACTGGGGATGCAGCCCAGAATGTGGGGGGCTTTCTGTGCTGCCAGCACACATTGCGGGCTTGTGTCCAATTTTCCATCCACCAGCATCCCCAAGCCCCTCTCGGCAGGGCTGCTCTCCATCCCTTCATTCCCCAGCCTGCGTGGATACTGGACATTGCCCAAACCCTGAGGCTGCACCTTGCACTTGGCCTTGTTTAACTTTATGATGTTCACACAGGCCACTCCTCCAGCCAGCCCAGGTCCCTCTGGATGGCATCCCGTCCCTCAGGCTCGTCCATTGTTTACCTTTGAAAGATTTCACTTACCCCAGCCAGTGCTAAAAGATCTTCCAGGGACTTTGACATTAGCAAATACTTCTTGGCACGTGTCACGGCGACGTACAGCAGGTTCCATTCATCCTCAGGATACATCCCTAGGTTGGAGGACAGGTCATCAATAGCTTTCAAAGACAAAAATAAACAGCTCTGCCATTCTTCTAACGCTTCAGCTAGTACTTCTGCGAGGATACCTGGTGCTTCTCCTGCAGAGCATGAACCTGGAGAGCAGCACAGCTCTGCAGCACTCTCCTGTGTAGTTCCCAACACCACCGATAGCTCCTGCCTTGTTCCATGTTCCTCCCTCCAAGCAAAGGCAGGACTCTACATGCAGCTCACTGCTACGTGGTTTTCCAGCTCCCAGGCACAGGCTTGGCCCTGGAAGATTTTCCTCAGCTTCTAGATTCCCTCTGCAGGCCCCTCCCTGCATACTGGGAAGAGACCAGCTCTTCCAAAGCATGAACTGGGGCACCTAAGCAAAGCAGTGTCCTTCCCAAGTGTGGAGTTGGTCTTTTCTCTGTTGCTAAAGGGCTACAAGCTCGACTGCAGGAATGTCCCCCTGGCCAGGTGTCACTACGAAGGAAACGAGATCAATAATCAATATGACAGCACTTGACAGAGCTGAAGACCTGGAGTCCTGGTGGACAATGAGATGCCCATGAGCCAACAATGTGCCCTGGTGGCCAAGAAGGCCAATGGCATCCTGGGGGCCGTCAGAAAGAGTGTGACCAGCATGTGGAGGGAGGTGAGGTCACCCTGTCCCTCTGCTCTGCCCTGGGGAGGTCCCATCTGGAGCACTGGGACCAGTTCTGGGCTCCTCAGTTCAAGGACGGGGAACTGCTGGAGAGGGTACAGCAGAGGGCTATGAAGATGATGAGGGAACTAGAACTTCTCTCTGATGAGGAAAGGTTGAGGGACTTGGGTCTTTTTAGTCTGGAGAAGAGAAGACTGAGGGGGGATCTTAACACCTAGAAATCCTTAAAGGGGGCTGTCAGGAGGATGGGGCCAGTCTTTTTTTCAGTGGTGCCCAGTGACAGGACAAGAGGAAATGGACACAAATGGGAACATAAGAAGTTCCACCTAAACATGAGGAGGAACTTCTTCCCTTTGAGGGTGGCAGAGCCCTGGCAGAGGCTGCCCAGAGAGGTGGTGGAGTCTCCTTCTCTGGGGACATTCAAAACCCGCCTGAACATGCTCCTGTGGGACCTGCTCTGGGTGTTCCTGCTCTGGCAGGGCTGGATGATCTCCAGAGGTCCCTTCCAACCCTTGCCATTCTGTGCTTCTGTGACAGATCTCGGAACAAACACCGGCAGCACAACTTGCTTTCCCACTTTCAGAGCAGGTTGGAGACCACACAAAGCTGCTCCCTCACCGATGCTGAAGTTAGTTCTTCTCTGGAAGTCCCCACTGAGACATGGTACTTTCACAAAGTCATCTGCAACCAGCACCGTGTCAAACTCCAGGCCTTTGGCTTGATGGACAGTACCGATGAGGTAATCTGTAACCAGCACACGATGGGGAACAAGAAGGAAAAAACAAAGAGGTCAGTCATTGCAGAAATAATGGTATTTTTAATTTCACGAGGTGCAAAGTCACAGAATCCCAGAATGACATGGGGTTGGAAGGAACCTCTGGAGATCATCTAGTCCAACCCCCTCCCAAAGCAGGTCCTCCTAGAGCAGACTGCACAGGAATGTGTCCAGGTGGGGTTTCAATGTCTCCAGAGATGGAGACTCCATCACCTCCCTGGGCAGCCTCTGCCAGGGGTCTGCCACCCTCCAAGTGAAGAAGTTCCTCCTCATGTTGAGATGGAGCTTCTTATGTTCAAGTTTGTGCCTATTCCCTCATTTCCTGTCACTGGGTACCACTGGAAAGTGCCCGGCCCCATCCTCCTGATACCCACCCTTTCAGTATTTATAGGGGTTGATCAGATCCTCCCTCAGTCTTCTCTTCTCCAGACTAAACAGACCCAAGTCCCTCAGCCTTTCCCCATAACAGGTATGTTCTACTCCCCTCATCATCTTACGATTAGGGGAGTAGATCAGTCAAACAAAATTATTTCATTCTGCCTTCATTTCATAGAAACACAAGGTTGGAAAGGACCTAACAAGATCATCTAGTCCAACCATCCTCCTATCACCCATCCTACCCACTAAGCTACTAAATCACATCACATCTCCCCATATGTAAATCAGAACCAAAACCCCCCCCGGTCAGGAATCTCGACTGCTGAAGACAAGTTCCCTGCCAAGGAAAATCCCTGGTTTTCAGCAGCTTGAGTCTCAGCTTCAACTCCCAAACAGGAAACGCTCTTTTATTTGGTGAATTATTTTTTTTTACTGGATTGCTTTTTCCCCTCACCAAATATTAGTCTGTAAATTGCAGGGCAACTCCAACAGGAATCCCAAAAAGCAGGATGATGTCCTAGGGCTTTCCAGCTGTGGAAAATACTGCGTCTGAAGGTTTATTCAACTCTAGTAAAGTCACACCAAGCAACCCCTTTGGTGGCAGACTCACTGTGCTGAACTCCACCTGGAGTCCCAGGTGTACCCCAAAAGCTGCTGTTCATATTCCTTTCTCCCTAAAAGACCAACCTCATCCAAATGGAGCTTTTTTTTACAGAAGGAGGTGGTCTCAGCACTGAAGCTGGGTTGAAAGAAGACCCGAATTTGCTCCTCTGTCACAGACACAGCTTGTCCTTACCTGCCATGGCTTCTTGTGACACGTGGCTCCTCTCAATCTTCTGCACCAGTTCTGGGATCCGCTCTTTGTATTTCTCCACTATCGCAATCTTCACTGTCAGGTCCTTGTCATCGATGCGCTCTGCATATTCCTTTAAACCAAAGAAGCCCTGAGTTTCTTCCCATCTTCTGATAAAGGAGTCATTTATAACGAGGTTTGCTAAAAAGAAAGCAGCAGATTGATATACTGGAACTTTTTCATTCTAATCCAATTTCCGAGTAGGTATTAGGGAAAGCAGATGTGGGGGAGCAGATCATGGAACCACAGAATTGTCAGAGGTGGAAAGGACCTCTAGAGAGGGACCTCTAGTCCAACTCCCCTGCTAAAGCAGGATTGCCCAGAGCACATCACTCAGGACTGCATCCAGGCAGGGCTTGAAGGTCTCCAGAGAAGGGGACTCCACACTCTCCCTGGGCAGCCTCTGCCAGGGCTCTGACACCCTCACCCTAAAGAAGCTTTTTCTCATCTTTGAATGGAACTTCCCATGTCCCAGCTTGTGCCTGTTGCCCTTTGTTCTGTCACTGAGAACCACTGGAAAGAGTCTGACTCCATCCTCCTTTAACAAACCCTTTAGGTACTTGTAAACATANCCTCTCTTGGTGCTTGGAATTCTTCCTCCCCAAGTACAGGATCCTACACTTGCCAGATGGACCACTGCTGTGGGATGCAGGGTCTTGGGATGTGCTCCTCGCTCTGCGATGGGTGGTTTGCGCTCAGGATTTTCTCTTGACTGATGCAAAACACCATCAAACCTCGATGCTCTCACCAGAGTGGTTGGTTTCACAAAGCAGCATTCCTTTGAGATACAGAGCTGAAGGTTCTGGAAGTTTACAGAGCTTAGGAGCTGGCAAACATTCCCTAAGCTCACTCATTTCTAGACCATGTGGTGTCCTAGAAAGTCTGTACAACTGTTGTCCCCGCAGATATTTGGAAGCTGAAGGAAAAAGAATCTAATTTGACTTCTGGGCAGCCCAGGGTAGAGCAGGGGCTGCCTCGAGGCCCTTCCAACCTACGTCATTCTCTTTTCTTTTTACCCAGATGGCAAGAGGTTTTCCTCGTAGTTCATCTTGCAAAGAACCAGTAACAACACCCGTATAATCAACCTGTCCTGGCAGTTCAGTACGTCCTGTGCTCCATATCTAACAAGACTTGCCTACTGCTGCCAGGGCAGGGGGAGACTGGAAATGAAGGATTTCTTTTCTAAATTACCCCCACCAGTGAAAAGAAAATGTGTGATAGAGCACACCCGGTTTAAAAACAGAATAAACCAGGAAAAGCCTAAAAGAAGTCTCTGGAGGTTAAAAACCAGGCTGGATGGGGCTTTGAGCAACCTGGTCTGGTGGGAGGTGTCCCTGCCTAGGACAGGAGGCTGGAACTGGATGATCTTTAAGGTCCCTTCCAACTTAGATCATTCTATGATTCTAAATGAAAGATGAAGCCAAATCAGAAAACAGGGGGGAAAATCCCTATCTATGAGTGTCCTGGGCTCTTGTACTCAAGTTAAGGCACCACAGAGGAAAGCTGGGAGGCACTGCATGACACAAGGCCCTGCAATTTCAGCATTTCTGGTATTACCACCAGCCATCAAAACAGTTGAAATAGCAAAGCTCATGGTACTACCATTGGGAAGTCACTCTTCAACAGATAACTGCATGAGGAAGTACAAAATAAAGCACCAAGAAGCGTGTTGCTTTCCATTACTAGGGCTATAAAGATGATGAGGGGTTAAGAACATCTCTCTGATGAGGAAAGGCTGAGGGACTTGGGTGTGTTTAGTCTGGAGAAGATTTAGGGGGAGACTTAGCAATGCTTATAACTACCTAAAGGGTGAGTGTCAGGAGAAAGGGGACAGTCTTTTTCCAGTGGTGCCCAGTGAGAGGACAAGAGGAAACAGGCACAAACTTGAACATAAGAAGTTCCACCTCAACTTGAGGAGGAACTTCTTTGCTGTGAGGGTGGCAGAGCCCTGGCAGAGGCTGCCCAGAGAGGTGGTGGAGTCTCCATCTCTGGAGACATTCCAAACCCACCTGGATACATTCATGTGGGACCTGCTCTGCGTGGACCTGCTTTGGCAGGGGGTTGGACTAGATGTTCCCCAGAGGTCCCTTCCAACCCCATATCATTCTGTGATTGTGTGATCACCTCAGCAAAACTGAAATTATCAGTGCAGCTGTAAGAAGGACCACACACGAGAGAAGGGGGACGTTGCACTCACCTTTCTTCCGTTCATCTGCGGATTGACTGAGTTTCCAAATATCATAAATCCTGCTCAGGCCAAAACGGGCAAGTCCCTAAACCAAACAACAATTTATCTCAATATTCAGGAGTAAAGGTACTGTCTTAAGAGTTTCCAGATGAGCTACAGCAGGGCCCCAGTTGCTACTGGTGTTAAAAAGGAAGGAATAAGGGAAACATGCAGAAGGTGCAAGAGGCGGTTTCCTGAAAACCCTGAAGCAGCAGCACAATCAAAGACAGCTGAAAAGCCAATGAAAGAGGACTCTGATTGGAAGTTTAACAGAGCTACAGCAGAATTTTCTTTTCTGAGGGCTGTGCAAATTAAAAAAAAAAATTATTCTAGAATACTTTCTCTTTTGTTAATTAAAATAAAGGTTCAGTTTTTGGTAAACTTAGCTTTTAATAGCTGCATGTTGCTGTATTAAAATCTGTTGGGCCATAAATGCTGTTGGCCTATTGATTCCATGCTGTTTCGCAGGAAAGCCAGCTCCAGGAGAGACTGGATCCTCTTTCCTGAAGCGACGGGCCACCACCAAGAAGATAAACCTCCTAAACTGACTGTAAATATTTCCTTTGCAATGTGAGCTGAAACAAAAGGCTTTGCTTTGGTAATTTTTTTTTACTGTCAGAAAGTATTTTTCCCCCCTTGTTTCCAAACAGGGTTTGTTTTGTTCCAGCAAAAGAAGCTTCAGTCTGAACTTAGATTTCTTTTATGAACTGCAAAGGCCAATGAGAATTTCAGTAGTGGGTAGACAGTTCAAACATCCACTCTGTTATAATATGCAGCTTTCTGGTGAAAAAAAAAAAAAAGAAGATTAAGAATTTAAAATATCAGCCTAAAAGTCGAAAGAGCAGCTCATCCTCAAATCCATTCAGAGCTAGGACAACCGTATATGTTATTCTGTGATTCTACATTTCTGGGTACAGGACATCATCTCAAATGAAATCATAGGTATTGATGATTCAGATTTTGAAGACTAATGATTCCTCTAAGAATTCCTCTTTTGGAATATGGAGCCTTATTAAAACCTTCCTGCAGTTCAAGCACGTGAATTTCTGCAGACGTGCACACACGCTCCTTCTTCAGACACACGGGTCCTTTTTGCAAACGAAAATCCAGTGCAAACCTCAGAACTGCGGCTCCCTCAAGGGGTTAACATCAAACATTGCTGCAAAATCTCAACTCTCCTTGCTAACAAAGCTGGTGAACCATCTTTCCTGGGTGTATGGAGACAGGGACCAGACCATCACAGGACTGGAAATTGGGAATAAGCCCAGCCCAGCCCTCTGTGGCATCCACAAGCCTAAAGCTCACCTTCAGCTTCAACCACTGTCTTCATCTTTCAAGAGAGCTTGAAAAATGCTTATCCTCTCAGGGCACAGCCAACTGCCTTGCGTTGTTTTTACACTCAAGCCTGCAATTACAGCTGATTTTTATGTCCCAAATGCAGGAACGCTGTGCCACTGCCAGTGGCCAAAGGCAGTCAGCAGCACTCCATCTAGTGCAAGTACTTGCAGCAAATTGTTACAGCCAAATATCACTCTTCCTTCAGCACAGGAAGGACGTGGACCTGTTGGATTGGGGCCACAGGAAGCCACAGAGATGCTGGGAGGGCTGGAGCCCCTCTGCTGTGAGGACAGGCTGAGAGAGTTGGGGGGGTTCAGCCTGGAGAAGTGAAGGCCCTTCCAGTCCCTCAAGGGGCTCCAGGAAAGCTGGGGAGGGACTCTTGATCAGGAAGGAGACCCACAGGATGCAGGGTAACGCTTTTAAACTGAAAGAGGAGAGATGGAGCTGAGATCTGGGGAAGAACTTTTTTGGTATGAGGGTGGTGAGACCCTGGAACAGGTTGCCCAGAGAAGCTGTGGCTGCCCCATCCCAGGAGGGGTTCAAGGCCAGGTTGGATGGGGCTTTGAGCAACCTGGTCTGGTGGGAGGTGCCCCTGTCCATGGTAGGGGGGCTGGAATTCAATGATCTTTAAGGTTCCTTCCAACCCAAACCATTCCTTGATTCTATGATTCCCCTGCCCCACCCAGCAGAATGGAGCTGCTGCCATCTCATCTCGTGAACAAAAGGGACAAATGAGCCTAAAAAGGGAGCCTTGCCTGCACAGATTTGAGTAATGGCTTTTCCATATAACCTGTCCCCAGCCACAGGAGATTGATGGTTTTTTCTCCAATATCAGTTTTAAACCTGGGTGCTACAGATCGGCCGCATCTATTTCAAGGCACACGTAGGTGTTGCTGCTACAAGCGCTAAAGGGCTCAGGGACAGATGAAAGACACATCGACAGCTTCCTCTTACCCCAATTACATGTATTTTAATCAGTCTCTCCCTTCCAGTAAGTTTCACAGCATCCTCAAAGACGTTAAAATTGCTTCGTGATAAGACTGTTATCTTCCCTTCCATGCTGCCTCTCACATCACCTGCAGGAAGAAATCCACCCCGGTCAGCCGGGGCAGTTAGAAAACAGGCATCTAAACCCCAAATATTTTCATAAATCAGGGTTAATCCTGAGACACTTCGTTTATTATGCAGTAGCTCGGTGACTCGCAGTCCCTGAACTGAGCTGACTGAGACCACAAGGACCACAAAGATGATAAAGGGCCTGGAGCATCTCTCTGCTGAGGAAAGGTTGAGGGACTTGGGTTTTTTTAGTCTGGAGAAGAGAAAGCTGAAGGGGGATCTGATCAACACCTAGAAATCCTTAAAGGGTGGGTGTCAGGAGGATGGGGCCAGGCTTTTTCCAGTGGTGCCCAGTGACAGGACAAGAGGAAACAGGCACAAACTTGAAAATAAGAAGTTCCATCTAAACATGAGGAGGAACTTCTTTCCTTTGAGGGTGGCAGAGCCCTGGCAGAGGCTGCCCAGAGAGGTGGTGGAGTCTCCATCTCTGGAGACATTCCAAACCTGCCTGGACACGTTCCTGTGGGGACCTGCTTTGGCAGGGGGTTGGACTAGATGATCTCCAGAAGTCCCTTCCAACTCCGTATCATTCCATCATTCTGTAATGGTGCACAAACACAACTTACCCTTTTGGTTTCCACCCACTAACGTCTTATTCCTGATCCTCTTGCAGACATCCAGAATGGTCGCTCCAACATAAGCTATTTCAGGACCAAATCTGAAACTCTATGTGGAAAAAAGTAAAGGAAACAGCAAAAAAAGAAGAGGAACTTGTTACAACCTACGAACGTGTTACTATATATGGAACTATACAATTCCCACAAACCTTCTGGGCAATGTTTCTCTCAGGAAAAACACCCAAATCCTCCCAAACTATTCCTAGAAACCCTGATCACTCTACCCTGAGGCGATAGGAACTGTGCTGGGAGACAGGACTATCATACAGAGCAAAACGTGGTTTCCAGCTCCTCCAACTGCCAACTCCAAGACTCTTCCGTGTGGCACATCTGTCCTGCAGCTGGACAGGGGCTGGAGGTGGTTGGAAGGGAACCAGATCCCTCACTTGGCAGGAGAGGTGATGGACCAGAGCAGCAGAGCAAGGCTGGGGGTTGTTCCTTAGGGTTTCCTGTAGATCTGGGGCCGACAGTCAAAGTCAAAGCTCTAATTAAGTTTCACTAATGCCATGATTAAAAAAAACCAACCCAGTTCCTGAGCACAGCACCTCCACCAGCAAAGAGAAGTGGAAAATCTTGTGAGCCAAGAAAAACTCCACGCGTGAGATGAGGCAAGGCTGGTCCCAAAAGCTGTCACAGGATGTGCCAACACAAATACTTGCAGTTCCTGTTCCTACATGCCCATCCCTGGCTCCTGCCACTCGGCAGGTCCAGCAGGGTTCAAGGGGAAAAGGCAGCTCAGGTTGATTGGTGTTTTGGTGGCCATTATGCCTTAGGAGCTGGTCACATTGCAACTTATATTGCTGGTTTAAGCTGATTAATTCTGCAAGGATTCCCAAATGGACAGTTCCACCTTCATATCAGCTTTGAGAATTGTGTAGCCACGTGGCTAATCAGGCCAAAAAGCTAATCAGGGTGAGCCTTCCATTGGCACAGGAGCAGGTTAGATCATCCAGCCTGGAGACACAAACATCCCTTGTGCTGGAAGAAGGCAGGAGCTCTCTTCCAGGGCAAACCTGGATCAGCTGAAGCCACTGCTGAAAATTATGCCCTCGTCAGACAAACAGGGCAGGGGATATCACAGAAAAAGGGGGCACTGGGTGGGACAGAGTTGGCAATGCCAGAGTTTGTACAGAGCCAGAAAAAAAGGTCGTGTGTACAGCCAGCAAATGTGTCCTCCTTAATCAGTGTGGTTTTATTTCAAGGAGGTCACTGCCAGAACGAAATTCATCTCCTTGCTTCCATCTCCATCTCTGTGCATGAGAACCACTGTCATAACTGAATGTCAATATGAGATGATGGATATTTGCCCCTGCCCACTCAACTGGAGATGAGAACTAACCCAGAAAAGTGGGGATCTCCTTGAAATAAGCCATACACTGAGGTCTCTACCTGTTTTTCAAACCCCTGTGGCTTTCCTAGTGATGGAATCACTCCAGTAAGAGGCCCAAAGGAGCTCTGCAGTGCAGAGTGTGAACAGCAAAGCTATGCCCCTAATCCACGCAATGCAAACACCCCATGGTGACAAACTAAAGAAGTCTGGCCTTCAGAAAGACATTAAACATTTTTCACCACATTAGGAATCTGTCCAAGGAAGGACAACAGTAAACCCTTCATCTTACCTGGGTGAGGTAGTAGACATGGGTGTGAGGCACCGAGTAGAGGGTATTGACAGCTCCTCGGAAGGTGTAGATCTGCTGGTGAGGGTCTCCAACGAGGATTATGCCACATTTTTGTGAAAGGATAATATCCACAATGGCTGGAGGAGAACATTGCAGCATTAAGGGGGAGCCTGCTCACAAACCAAGAGTAAACTGTACAATATCATAGAATCATAGAACGGTTTGGGTTGGAAGGGACCTTAAAGATCATCCAGTTCCAACCCCTCTGCCCTGGGCAGGGGCAAGGACAAGAGGAAATGGGCACAAACTTGAACATAAGAAGTTCCATCTAACCATGAGGAGGAACTTCTTCACTTTGAGGGTGGCAGAGCCCTGGCAGAGGCTGCCCAGAGAGGTGGTGGAGTCTCCTTCTCTGGAGACATTCCAAACCTGCCTGGACACATTCCTGTGGGACCTGCTCTGGGTGGACCTGCTTTGGCAGGGGGGTTGGACTGGATGGTCTCCAGAGGTCTCTTCCATCCCCATAGCATTCTGTGATTCTGTGAAAAGGGTCTGGAAGGCATGTTTGGGTGCCCAAAGCTGAGGAGCAGATTTTAATATTTTTTTTTTCCAGTTGTGCTACTTCTCACAACACCCCCGAGAGCATGAACATCCTCCTTGTAAAGCGCTTAGGAAAGCTGCAGCTCCTGTCACCACTCACCTGGAGTGCAGTCCTGTGCTTCATCCACAAAAATGGCATCATATCCTGAGAGCTGAGGCTTGCTGAGCTGCCAAAGTTTCAAATACCCTGAGAAAGAACAAGGCACGTCAGTGAGAGGGTAATTTTCTCATAAAACATCATGATCCTTAAAAGAAGTCCCCTTTTAAAAAACAAAAACAAAAACAAACCCCAAACTTTTCTGGCCCTACTTCTTGCTTGGAATTTGCATGATGTTTTTTCAGTCGTTGCAAAATTCTCCAGAGCTCCCAGACGTTGCTCCATTTCCCTTGGCTGTCTGAAGCATGGTGAAAAAAAATCCCAAAAGAAAACAACCTGACTGCACTGGAGGGAGGCAGGTCCATCAATGACTCCAAAACTCTCAAGAGTTTTTTTTCTCTGCACAAATTAAATGACAAGGAAGAAGGTTTTCTCCAGGACGTCCTACTTCTGGCATTACCTATACACATGCTAAGAAGCGAGAGGGAAGGACATGCTGGCAACAGCAAGGAATAAAAGCTCACTGTTAGTATTTATTCCCCCACCCTCTCAACCATTAGTGCCAGGATTTTGCTGCCCATAGCACACATCTGAAGAGTTCCACCATATTTTTTTTGAGGCCAAATAGGGAAAATGAAGGAACTTCCAACCTTCGGGCTTGTTTTGAGCTCCCTGGTGAGCTACTGGTGGGAGAATAGGAACTTTCTGATGCTCATTCCTGGTCCACAGACAGTAAGAAGTATGAATCCCTTCAGTTTTCTATCACAGCTCTTTATCTGAAGGCTGTTTGACACCTGTACTCTCTTACCATCACAAGTTATCTTGTATTTCTTCTCTACATCTCCATCCAGCTTCTTCATGTTATGCCATATCTCTTTCGCCTCTTCCACGTTGATCTAGAAGGAGAAAACAGAAGGGTATAGATATATCACCTGGAGCAGAAAAACAGTCCAGGCACAGCAGATCTTGAAAAGCTTCTCTGAAGCCTTTCTCCTCCTACTCCTTTGCTGTGGCACCACCAAGTTTAAGTTCTTTTCTTCAACATAGCCTTTTCCATAGCCCTAAGCATAGTCTTTTCCAGCAGCTCCCTAAAAAGAATCCTAGAATGGTCTGGGTTGGAAGGGACCTTAAAGACCATCCAGTTTCAAACCCCCCTGCCCGGGGCAGGGACACCTCCCACCAGACCAGGTTGTTCCAAGGTCCATCCAGCTTGGCCTTGAATATTTCTTTGGCTCAGCTATCAGGACAGTATAAAAAGAGACCCCTGAACTTCAGCGCATTCACACTTTGTGTTTATTTTGGCTTCTCTGAACAGCTTGCAAGGTGTTTAAAGGTACTTAATATTTTGAGGCTGTCAATTCACTCCCTGCCAGAAATAATGATCACAAATCAGGTTCCTGCTGGCTGGTCTGTGTCTCACCTGATGTGATCAATGTGGAGGAGAAAGGCTCATTTTCTCCAGAGATCCAGCCCACTTTAAGTGTTGCTAAGAGGCCTCTACCCTAAATTAGAGAATTTTTGGGTTCGACTCCGGGTCTCAAAATGACCACAAAAATGTTTATTGTCTTTTCATGCACCATCACAACGCCATTCAGGCACTAATATAAACACAGGCAATTTCTTCTCTTTTTTCCTTGCAGGGAAGAAACACCTGCACTGAGCAGACACAGTGTTAATCTCCTCTCTAGAAACCAGCTGTGCCAACAGGGAGAACAAACAAGCCCCGGTTCCTTTGGATTTGTTACCAGAGGTAAAAAAAAAACCCAAACATTTTGACAGTCAGTTCTTACAGCTGAAGAACAAATACCCACGAACTGTGAGAGATGTGGGGTAACTATAGCCCCTTCTAACCCTTGCAGCCCAAGTCTTGCTTCAGGACAAGCTGGATCAATGAGCCGAGGCCAGTGGGATGAGGTTCAATAAGGCCAAGTGCTGGGTCCTGAACTTGGGTCACACCAACCCCATGCAGCGCTACGGGCTGGGGGCAGAGGGGCTGGAGCTGCCTGGTGGAAAAGGACCTGGGGGTGTTGGTCAACTGTTGGCTGAACATGAGCCTGCAGTGTGCCCAAGTGGCCAAGAAGGCCAACAGCATCCTGGCCTGTGTCAGGAACAAGGCGATGAGTAGGACTCGGGAGGTGACTGTCCTGTCCTGGGCACTGGGGAGGCCCCACCTTGAGGGCTGTGTCCAGTTTTAGGCCCCTGACCACAAAAAAAGACATTGAGGGGCTGGAGCAAGTCCCGAGAAGGGCAATGGAGGTGGTGAGGGGTCTGGAGCACAGGTCTGGTGAGGAGCGGCAGAGGGAACTGGGGGTGTTGAGCCAGAGAAAAGGAGGCTGAGGGGAGACCTTCTTGCTCCTGAAAGGAGGGTGTAGCCAGAGAAGTTTGGTCTCTTCTCCCCAGGAACAGGCGATGGGACAAGAGGAAACGGCCTCAAGTTGAACCAGGGGAGGTTCAGATGGGATATCAGGAAATATGTTTACACTGAAAGGGTTATCAAGCCTTGGAATGGGCTGCCCTGGGAAGTGCTTGAGGCACCATCTCTGGAGGGATTTAAAAGATGAGTTGACATAGTGCTGAGTGACATGGCTTAGTGATGGGGGGTATTTTGGGGTTTGGTTTTTTGGTGTTTTTTTTTTATCCTGAGTTAGGTTGATGGTTGGACTCAATGATCTTAAAAGCCCCTTCCAACCCAGACAATTCTATGACTCCATCTCAGATACTCACCCTCTTTTCCTCTGGACTGACAAGTTTGCTGTTGCCATGAGTATTTTTGAACCAAATAGGAGTGTGCTCTTCACAGATCTCATCATCTGAAGAGGCAAAAAAGTTTTCGAGGGTCTGAGAGACTGTTTTCCCTCTTACAAACAGGGATTGTCCTTCACGGTTCCGGAGAAGGAAACTGATGGAATAAACTGACATCTTGGAGAAGTTTAGCTTGCCTTTTTCTTTATAGCTATGCCACAGGTGACAGGGAAAAAAAAAAAAAGAAGAAAAAAAAGAGAGACAAATGTAAATGTTGACACACATGCAAAAAGCCTGCTGGAAATGCAAGCTCATTCCTGCTCCTTTTGTGAAGTTTTATAAACCCATTTTGACCTAGTAATAGAATATCTTTAAAAATCTTGGTGGACACCAGGATGCTCATGAGCCAACAATGAGCTCTGGTGGCCAAGAAGGCCAATGGCATCCTGGGGGCATCAGGAAGAGTGTGACCAGCAGGTAGAGGGAGGTCATCCTGCCCCTCTGCTCTGCCCTGGGAAGGCCCCAGCTGCAGCACTGGGTCCAGTTCTGGGCTCCCCAGTTCCAGAAGGANGACTAGATGATCTCCAGAGGTCCCTTCCAACCCCATATCACTC
This sequence comes from Nycticryphes semicollaris, assembly GCA_013400055.1. Lineage (NCBI taxonomy): Eukaryota > Metazoa > Chordata > Aves > Charadriiformes > Rostratulidae > Nycticryphes > Nycticryphes semicollaris. The sequence goes on along the minus strand of VXBJ01006304.1, from coordinate 46,518 downwards.
TGTGATCCTCACTATACTCCTGGTGGAAGCACAAACTCCTTCATTTTGTAGAGGAAAAGTAAAGCCAGAGAGATATCCCCATTATTCACCCCTGCAATTACAGATTGCGTTCAGAGCCAGTTAAAAGGATTCTCCTCTTCTTCCAGGTTGTGCCTCATTTTCCCTTCTATCTGCAGTTTAGATGTGCTGACATAATTGACCAGAGACTGTGTTGAAAAAAGTCAGGTTATGAAAACCCCTCCTCTGCTAAAGAAAATCACCACTGAAGTGTAAATGGGAAATGTGAAAAGGCCATTCTTGGTGGCTTTCTGTCTCCTTGTGGAGCGCTCCTGGGCTACAAACACAGGCAAAACAGTGAAAACAGCCCACAAACCAGCAATGGGGCTTGTCTCAGCCCAGTCTACAGCAGAGCAGGGCAATGAGTCTGCTTCCCCTGGCTCATACGGATGCTAAAATCACTGGCCCATCCAATCTGAAAGAATTTGGAAACTGTAAATCACAGTCTAGCCTGAAGTGAGCGAAAGAAGTCATTTCCCCCATTATTTTTGCTTGCACAAGCCCCTGAAGGGTTATTTCAAAACCAGACCTTTCTTCCCTGACATGTCTTATTTCCTTCTCCCCCAGCCTCCAAGGAAAGAATCTAAAATCCACACTCACTGTTTGCCGACGCTTCCAAACGCTAACGAATGGAAAGTCTTGCACGTAACGTTGCTGGGGAAGACGCTTTTCCCCTTCTCTGCAACAGCTTTGTTAAATGTCACATAGAGGAAATTCAGATCAGGAAACTTCTCCGCGTACTTGACCAAAGTTGAGGTCTTTCCTGTACCTGAAGAGCAGAAGAAAGTAGATTAAAAAGCAGCCAGAGTCAGGAATGAATGAATCCGCACTTCTCTCATCAGCTTTACCTTCCCGCTCCTGCTCTCCTAACTGCCCAGTGGGACTTCTCACAGCTAATGGGAATTTATTCACTGCCTCAACTGAAATCAGCAGAAGCTGTGGAGAAAAGCAGCTATGAAAAATTGCAGTCTGCAGCCTAAAAGCTTTTTTTTTTTAAAAAAAAAAAATAATCATTTTATTACCCAATATTCTAGAAGCTACTGGTTCTCTAGGAGAACAGCTTGGTAAATGAAACGGTAAAATAGCTCTTCTGAATGATTCATGAGCTTGTTCCCTGCTCAAATATTCCCCAGTAAAGCTGCTCTCCTTTACCCCAGGTTGCTGCAGGACCACGCTGTCCACACCTCCCAGCAAAGTTGTCTCGCTCATGGAGTACCAACCCCAACGGAAACCAGAGGCACGTAGGGTTCTCCATGTTTCCTTCTTTGTCCCCTTCCATATCCTCAACGATGACACGGTGTCACCTTGTTGATCACACTCGTCCCAGAGGACTCATCAACGTTGCACAAAGCAAGTCCCAGCAGAAATCTCTGCAGGACTCCAGTGGTTACAACTCTCCGTGCAGAAAACTGACCATCTGCTCCCACTTTTGCTTCCTAGCTTTTAACCTGAGGGTTTTTACCATTCTTCCTGGGACAGATACTGGGATCACTGGTGAATTGCTCCCATGTCTCCCTGTAACTCTGCTACCAGAGCAGCTTTCAGCAAGAAGTCACACTCTGATGACTGGTTTGGGCACACACTGGTTTGGCCACTTCACCCTGAAGTTCCTTTACATGTCCTTGGTGGTGTAGCCCAGATCGTGACACAAACAATACCAACACGTATTCCATCCACAAACTTTCCCATGGGAAAAAGTTCAATCTAAGCATGATGAAGAACTTCTTCATTTTGAGGGTGGCAGAGCCCTGGAAGAGGCTGCCCAGAGAGGTGGTGGAGTCTCTGTCTCTGGAGACATTCAAAACCCACCCGGACAATTCCAGAGCAACCTGCTCTAGGAGGACCTGCTTTGGTTGGACTAGATGATCTCCAGAGGTCCCTTCCAGTCCCGTATCATTCTTTCATTCTGTGATTCTGTGAATGTGAGATCAGACCTTTAATGGACCCTCTATAGAGAAGGATCCCAAGGCTGGTCTTTTCCAAGATCTTCTATGAGGAACACTGCTGCAGAAACTCATTTGGCTTTTCTACCACCGCACTGCTCACCCTAAGGCACCCTTTACACTGCAGTTACCTGACAGATGCTTCCACAACCATCCTCATCTACACATTTGAAGAAGGATTATGAGATTTTTATGCTTTTTGCCAGTGGTTCCTCAAGATCTTTTTCTGCCCTGCCTTGTTGTGGTTAGACATCAACTCTCAAAGCTCTTGAACATTCCCATTTTTCTCATTTGGACACTGTGACTTTGTACAGACACAAGAAATGACTATTAATGTGCTGTGGTGATTAGCTGTACGTGTCCTTCTGCAAGCCTGTTCTGGCAGAGAGTATGCATTACCTCTGAGCCCTCAGTGTGGTATCTTTAAAAACAAAATTCTCTGCAAGTGGAGGGAGATTATTTACTTTTCCTTTTCTTTTTAAACAGGCTCTGTCAATTTTATACACTTCCCGTTTTCAAAACAGCGCGTGAGTACAGAAGAAGCACAGCACAGGAAGGACATGGACCAGCTGGAGTGGGACCTGAGGAGGCCACGGAGATGCTGGGAGGGCTGGAGCCCCTCTGCTGTGAGGACAGGCTGAGAGAGTTAGGGGGAGTTCAGCCTGGAGAAGAGAAGGCTCCAGGGAGAACTTAGAGCCCCTTCCAGTCCCTAAAGGGGCTCCAGGAAAGCTGCTGAGGGACTTTTGACCAAGGAGTGAAGCCATAGGACAAGGGGTAATGGTTTTAAACTGAGAGAGGGGAGATTTAGATGCATTCTAAGGAAGAAAGTCTTTGCTGAGAGAGTGGTGAGACCCTGTCCTAGGTTGTCCAGAGAAGCTGTGGCTGCCCCATCCCTGGAAGTGTTCAAGGACAGGCTGGACAAGGCTTTGAGCAACCCAGTCTGGTGGGAGGTGTCCCTGTACACAGCAGCAGGGGGTTGGAACCCCTTCCAGTCTCTCAAGGGGCTTCAGGAAAGCTGGGGAGGGAATCTTGATGAGGGAGGGGAGCTATAGAACGAAGGGGTAAGGGGTTTGACACTGAAAGAGGGGGGATTGAGATGAGATCTCAGGAAAAAATGCTTTGCTGTGAGGGTGGTGAAAGCCTGGCCCAGGTTGCCCAGAGAAGCTGACGCTGCCCCATCCCTGGAGGGGTTCAAGGCCAGGTTGGAGGGGGCTTGGAGCCACCTGGTCTGGTGGGAGGTGTCCCTGCCCAGGGCAGGGGGTTGGAACTCGTTGATATTTAAGGTCCCTTCTAACCCAAACCATTCTATGATTCTATGGTAAGATTTCTTGGCTTGTGTTGCTCCACAGGGATGCTAACTCTAAACAAATAAAAGTGACTCTGTCAAGTGGCCTGTGGACAAGAACAGGTTCAGCCCAGGTCGAAACAACACACAGAGAGTGGCTTCTCCTCTCCTGTGTTCCCAACAGGCTGCTCTGGGAGGTCACTGACAGTCCCCAAACACTTGGTTTCAGTGTTTGGCTACTGTGACATTTACCAAGCTTTCAAGAGAGTAACCGTGCTTCCCATTTCTCTGCAAAAGCTTTCTCTGATCTTTTTATGATGATTAAAAGTAAGGTTGACCCACTCTCGCATCCACACACTTCCCTGACAGAAGAAGTGGGGCGGGGAAGGAGCAAAATTCAAGGTTATACATGTATTTTTACAACACTTTTTGGCTCTTACCTGCAAATGCCATAATTTTCACTATTTGACCATGCTCAATTTTGTGATTCAAAATCCGTTGCTGTTCATGGGTCAGCTTTACGTTAGGCCAGTTACTAAACAAACCAGAAAAAAAAAAACAGAGGAAAAGAAATTAAGGGGAAAAAAAAATCCTCCCACATAAACCAAACAAATCAACTAACAGCAGAAGAAAACAAGTTTATCCCAGCCCACAAGCAGGAAGGTGGTACTGGAGCAACTTAGTTATTGCGGAAATGAGAAAAGCAAGGAATAAGGAGATTGCAAAAATAAAAATTAAACTTTGGGGAAGGTTCCACACGAAATGATCTTCTCCAGGTCCCTAAGCCACGCTTTAGAAGTGAATTTGTCACCCTGGCCCCTTAGGCTTATTGAATACAAACAGCATTTTGGGTTTGGGGTGTTTTGTTGCTTTTGAGAGCAGGTACCTTACTTAAATTGCTCTCCAGTCTCTCATCCTGTAGGACAGATGAATCATCCCCATCACTCAGGGGAGCTCAGAGCTTTGATTAACATTAAGAAAGGCAATTTGGTGCTTCTGGCTGGAGCGCGATTGTTTTATTCATCAAGGTCTGAAACCTGCAATCAGCCAGCAAATGGGAACCATCTCTTTGCCCAGGGTCCTACCCGACACCGTGCGTAAGGGCAGAAATCCTTATTTAAGCATCCTTGACATTTCACAGCTGGGAGTTAAACAGCTGCCTCTAGGACCCATCTTTTCCTGAACAAGCAAAATTTGCTTCAAAAATTTCTTCAGATGGAGGGGTAGAATAAAAGGGCTGGGAAACCAAGGAGGACTGAAACCCAACATCTGTTTACCTTTGATTTATCTTTTTTTAATTATGACTTCTCTCACTGTTGTACCTCAAATCCAATAAAATCATCCGTGATCTATCTCTGGGGATGATGAAAGTGCTACTATTCCCCTTCTTTTCAAGGAAAAGGAAGCAAAATGACTCAAACCAGGGTAACTGGTTTTTGAGCCGCAGAAGGGGAACCAAACCTGGATCTCCACAGGCCAGGAAAGCGTTTCACTCCTTACTGTCCTTCCTTTCTAGGTTGCAAGCTACCAACCAATGCTCATTTCTAACACTTATATATAGATAAAAGTTAGGATATAACAGTTACCCAATAGGATCCAGAAAAAAAGGAGCCAAATCACTACCTTGCAGCTGGTACCTTGTTTCCCCCTGTGCACAGAAAGCTGTGTTGGTCAATGAAGAGCCACATTATTTGTGCTACAGTAACACTACCAACACACAGCTCACGTTTCTACAGCAATACACTGTTAAAATTAAAGCAGGCTCTCTCCCCTCCTTCCAGAGCTTGGTATCCACAGGGAGAGGGGTGATTTTGGAGGGTGTTTTGGGGTGATTTGGGCCCTGAGAGGTTTCAGCGACCGTCAGCGACTGGAGCGTGCAGAACCAACTGTGTTCTGCTGATACACAGACCCGTGGGTGAATAACGACTTCTAAATTCACTCAGTGCTTGGTAACTCAATTTTCACAGATTTAAGGCCTGATTCTGGTTTTCCTCTGAGAATTCGGGCAGAAGACAGCAAAGAGCGGAATCAGGTTTTGTACTAATTGTTATGAATCTCAAAATTTTGCCAACCAGCACACCCTGCCATGAAACATTTGCTCCCCCTCTAAGGCTCAGTGCTCCACCAGGGCCTTGTGAACGTGCTTAGGTGCTCGGATCACGTAAAATAGCATTACCCAGACCATAGGTCTTGTCTGCAGCGCGACGACGCCGTTTCCTCTTCCACTGTCTGCGTGGTTACAGAAGTATTTTCCATCAGATACAAGCAGTAGAAAACATTGTAATGGATCCTGGTAGAAAGGACAGAAGAGAAACTGTCATTGAGAAATCATCATTAACAAATTAAAGCTCTGCAGCCACCTAAAAGACTGTCAACATCTTGAAGACTTGCAATAGGACGATGCACAAAGCTTCACACACTCAGGGGGATGCAGGAGACAAAATGAGTATTTTAAAGTGCAGTCAGTAATACCTTGAGAGGTGACTGTGAAGGCATGAGAGGGACAAGCCTGTTTGTGGCCTCTCCCCCACTCCTGCGAGGCTTGTGTTTCAGGGTCTGCCACGCAAACACAACCTGGGAGAAGAATCTACAGGATCCTTGATTCTAGAGGTGACTCCTCCTTGATTTGGAGGTGATTCTATCCCTCTGCTCTGCTCTCGTGAGATCCCACCTGGAATACTGTGTCCAGTTCTGGAGTCATCAACACAGGAAGGACATGGACCTGTTGGAACAGGTCAGGCGGAGGGCCACGAAGATGATCAGAGGGATGGAGCACTTCTGCTGTAAGGACAGGCTGAGAGGGCTGGGATCATTCAGCCTGGAGAAGAGACCTGGGGAGATCTTAGAGCCCCTTCCAGTACCTGAAGGGAGCTACAGGAGAGCTGGAGAAGGGACTCTTTGTCAGGGAGTGTAGTGATAGGACGAGGGGTTTTAATTTGAAAGAGGAGAGATTGAGATGAGATACTAGAAAGAAATTCTTTGATGTGAGGGTGGTGAGACCCTGGCCCAGGTTGCCCAGAGAAGCTGTGGCTGCCCCATCCCTGGAGGGGTTCAAGGCCAGGTTGGAGGGGGCTTGGAGCAACCTGGTCTGGTGGGAGGTGTCCCTGCCCAGGGCAGCGGGGGTTGGAACTGGATGATCTTTAAGGTTCCTTCCAACTGTAACCATTCCATGATTCTGTGATTCTAGGACAGAATCTGGGAGAACCCAAGAGAATATTTGGGCTAGTTTGGGCCTCTGAGGTCAACTCATTTCGTCAACTGTCTTATGATGGTTCTACACACGTGTGTTAGCCCTCACCATATTTCATGGTGCTTTGCTGCTGCAAAGAGAGGAGTTCAGCAACTCTGCAGCTTTAATTACACTGGCAACAGCTGGTTTAAAATTAACCTCCATCATCAGAAGTTGACACCACTGTGATTTTACCTCTTTTAGTGCAGTTTTATTCCTGTGACCTAAGAGCTGCCAGCCCAGGGGTCACATTCCAGGCCAGACTTGGTGTCTCAAACTGGGTAACCTGCTCAAGGAGCTGCAAACAGGTACCAAGTAATTTCTTGAGGATGTGTCTCCTCCTTATGCCCTAAACTACAAACCTGGTGGGGTTTGAAGTGATAATGGCAGAAGAGACATGGTCACTTGATGACACAAAAGTAGGAGGGGTGGCTGACACATCAGAAGGCTGTGCTACCATACAGTGCAACCTGGGCAGAGAGGAACCTGATGAAGTTCAACAAGGACAAGTGTAGGGTGCTGCATCTGGGGAGGAATAACCCCCTGCACCAGGACAGACTGGAGAGCAGCTCTTAGGAAAAAGACCTGGGAGTCCTGGTGGACAACGGGATGAGCCAGCAATGTGCCCTGGTGGCCAATGGCATCCTGGGGGGGCATCAGGAAGCCTGTGACCAGCAGGTGGAGGGAGGTCATCCTGCCCCTCTGCTCTGCCCTGGGGAGGTCCCATCTGGAGTCCTGGGTCCAGTTCTGGGCTCCCCAGTTCAAGAAGAACAGGCTACTACTGGAGAGAGTCCAGCAAAGGCTACAAAGATGATGAGAGACTAGAACATCTCTCTGATGAGGAAAGGCTGAGGGATTTGGGTCTGTTTAGTCTAGAGAAGACTGAGGAGGGATCTGATCAATGCTTATAAATACTTAAAGGGTGGGTGTCGAGAGGAAGGGACCAGTCTTTTTTTTAATGGTGCCCAGTGAGAGGACAAGAGGAAATGGGCACAAACTTGAACATAGGTAGTTCCATCTAAACATGAAGGGGAACTTCTTTACTGTGAGGGTGAGCCCTGGCAGAGGCTGCCCAGAGAGGTGGTGGAGTCTCCATCTCTGGAGACATTCAAAATCCGCCTGGACATGTTCCTGTGCAACTTGCTCTGGGTGGACCTGCTTTGGCAGGGGGTTGGACTAGATGATCTCCAGAGGTCCCTTCCAACTCCATATCATTCTGTGATTCTGTGATTCCTGTTTCTTCTAGTCGAGATTGCTCAAGGAAATGGACATGGGACATGGGTGCCTTTGTCCACAGGCTCCGATTGCTAGCGAGTGACACCCTCTGTCTGCCACATCTTCAGCAGATGTTTACTCAAGTTAACGACCTTATCCAGCAATTATCAATCACTAAACATGATGCCAAACAAGCATCTTGCTTTCCTGGCTGTAATCATGGGTGAGTGTATTCACCTCTGAGAATAAAAGGCACAGGACAGATCACTATGCACATGCAACAAGTGTCCATGGGACTTGTTGTGGGACTTAGAGGAGCGAAGCAAGTAACTGGTCTCGGGGAGGTAGAAAGTGCATTAAATTGTCACAGCTGATGTGTACCTATTTCTAATCAAAGAGTTGCTTTAAAATCTGCTTCTGTTTCTGAAGAAATATATTTTCCTTGAACGTTATTTCCCAAAAAAACAAGCAGGCTATGAAACAGATGAACAGTTAAAGCAAATCCAAAGGCTTTGCTTTGGCTCCTGAATGTTCCTGCCAAAAGCTTGGGATGTGCCCACTGTTCCTGACAAACGGGCACGTACTGAGGAACTGAAGAACCCTAAGCAAGAGGAACATAATTGCTCGTGAGCCTCTATTCACTGTATAGAGAATTACAGAATCATTTAGGTTGGAACAGACTTTTAAGATCATTGAATCCAACCATTAACCTAACACTGACAAAACCCACCACTAACCCATGTCCCTCAGCACAACGTCTGCCCAGACACCCCCTGGCTACCCCCTCCTTTCAGGGAGTTGTAGAGAGTGAGAAGGTCTCCTTTTCTCCAGGATGAACATCCCCAGCTCCCTCAGCTTCTTCTCACCAGACTTGTGCTCCAGCCCCCTCACCAGCTCCGTTGCCCTTCTCTGGACATGGTTCAGCCCCTCAGTGTCTTGCAGTGAGAGGCCTAGAATATATATTACATATCACCATGCCTGGTAAAAGCCAGGCAGGAAGCATCTCCCCGCTCCTTACCTGTTGGTGATGGCAATGTTCCTGTCCCTCATGGCATACAGCAGCGTGGCTATGCAGTAAAGCGTCTCGGTCACATCCACAACAGAGAGGACAGAGGTGGGCCTCTGGAGACATGCCATCAGCTTTTGGATGTCACTGACGCCGTCAGAAAAAAGCACCATGACTGCAATTATGGCCCAAGCGATCTCAAGCTGGTGTGGGCAACAACAGAAAGAGAGTGAGCCTTTAGGAGCAGAGAAAACCTGTTTCAACACTGAAAAAAAATATGACACAATGAATAGTTAAATCCGATGAGAGTTGGGGTTGTTGGTGACATGATGTTGGGACTGAGTGCACTCTCAGCAAATTGGCCAGTGGCACCAAGCTGTGTGGTGTGGTCGATATGCTGGAGTGAAGGGGTGCCATCCAGAGGGACCTGGACAGGCTGGACAGGTGGGATCTCAGGAAGAACTTCTTTGGTGTGAGGGTGGTGAGAGCCTGGCCCAGGTTGCCCAGAGAAGCTGTGGCTGCCCCATCCCTGGAGGGGTTCAAGGCCAGGTTGGAGGGGGTTTGAGCAACCTGGTCTGGTGGGAGGTGTCCCTGCCCAGGGCAGCGGGGGTTGGAACTGGATGATCTTGAAGGTCTCTTCCAACCCAAACTACTTTATGATTCTGTGATCCTCTTTAGTCACTCTGAATAGTACCAAATAACACTCCAAAGGGAAACCTTTAGACACAGGAGGGAAAATATGAACTTAAAGCAACAGCAGTTGTTAAACCTTTGGAATAAACCAGGTAATAGCGGTAAAACCTACCCCCATCCCGATCTGCAAATGCGGCAATTTGTTGGTGACGCAGATTTCAGCCTTGGAGAAGAGGTGATGCCTCTTCAAACACTGGAGAACTGCGTTGGGATCTACCTTCCATCCAGTGGGTATGGCAGCCACACACCTGTGCAGAACAGGAACAGCAGCATTTGCCAAGAAGCCTTTTCGAGTGAGTTTATGTTCCAAATAAATAATGCCTTCTCCAAAGCACCATTGGTCAGGCTGCAGCAAGTTTAACTACACCTTACCATGCACTCAGCAGCGTGGCTGAAATGTGCTCAACTTGGATTTCCAACCCTAGCTCTGGTTCCTGGAGCCACTTAGACAAATAATTCCCAGCTCTAATACACAGACTTGCACTTAAAGACTTTGCTGCATCAAACCCTTAGTCTGCAAGATCACCCTGGCTGTCTTGAAGTCTCCTTCCAGAAGATGGATCTACCTTGCTCTTAGCCCAATTTGACTCTTCTAGCACCATCTAACTGACATATGAAATGCCCTCTAGACTACAGAGATGTGAACAGAGCACTTGCTTTTATCAGGGACCCTGCCCAGAAAGGACATGGACCTGTTGGAACGGGTCCAGCAGAGGGCCACAAAGATGATCAGAGGGATGGAGCACCTCTCCTATGAAGACAGGCTGAGGGAGCTGGGGTTGTTCAGCCTGGAGTAGAAAAAGCTCCAGCAAGACCTTATAGCAGCCTTCCAGTACCTGAAGGAAGCTACAGGAGAGCTGGAGAGGGACTCTTTGTCAGGGTGTGGAGCAATAGGATAAGGGGTAATGGTTTTAAATTGAAAGAGGGGAGATTTAGATTAGATACTAGAAAGAAATTCTTTGAGGATGGTGAGACCCTGGCCCAGGTTGCCCAGAGAAGCTGTAGAAACCCCATCCCTGGAGGCGTTCAAAGCCAGACTGGATGGGGCTTGGAGCCACCTGATCTGGTGGGAGGTGTCTCTGCCCAGGGCAGGGGGGTTGGAACTGGATGATCTTTAAGGTCCCTTCCAACTCTAACCATTCTGTGATTCCATGTCACACTCAGTACATAAAGCTGGGGGAAGAAAAAGGAAGGGGGTGAGGGGGGCATTCAGAATGACAGTATTTGTCTTCCCAAGTTACTGTTACATGTGATGGAGATGGCTGAATGCCCGTCTGCTGACAGGAAGCAGTTAATTAATTCCTTGTTTTGCTTTGCTTGCGTGCAACAGCTTCTGCTTTACTTATTGAACTGCCTTTATCTCAACCCACGAGCTTTTTGTTTCCTTACTTTTCCTCTTCCAATTCTCACCCTCATCCCAATTGGAGGGAGTGAGCAAATGGCTGTCTGGTGCTTAGTTCCTGGCCGGGGTTAAACCACGACAAGGTATAAACTCAAGCACTGAAGTGGACTCACCTGATCAGCCCCAGCACACATCCTTCCTGCTCTTTTGTTATGGAGAAAAACTGCAAGATCTGTGCAACTCTGTGCAGGGCCATTTCCTCCTTCATTAGGTACCGGTGGTACAGCTTTTTCCAAGGAATGAACTGGAATGTGAAGCACATATCACCATCTTTCACCTCACAGCATTGGAAAATAGGTTTCTTCTGGCAATAAGCTAATCAACGTGACTTCCAAAGAAGACCTGGTGTTGAAAAAGTCCCTGTAGCTTGATGGAAGCAGGTATTAGCACGAGATGGGAAAGGAAAGAGGCAACTGAGGAAAAAGAAAAGAATTTGCTCCTCATGACCTGCAAACTTGTCTATTTTGGCTGGTTTTGCTTGAATGATGGGAGCAGGGTGGTATTGGTTCGGTTTTGAATGTTGAAGTATTAAAGGAATAAGGATATTTTCACCACTATTGCACAGAGTTGCTCTGAGCAGGGTCTGAGCGCTTAAGATTCACGTGTCTGTGAAGCCCTACCCTCCCACAGCCCATGTTTAGTCTTCTGGGGTAAAACCAGAGTCTTTTAGGCTGCGATATGGAGTGAAGAAAAGATTTAGGAGAGGACTTGATGCATTTTCCATTCATCTCTATAGCTCTTTAAAAGACTCAAACCCTGTGCTGATCAAGGCAGGACACCTCCTGCATTGTTTCCAGCTTTACTCATCCAAATTTATTGGAAGGGCATGAAGAAAAGCTTGGATCACCACAAAAATTTGGGCTGTGATCAGTCCCCCGCTACTCTGAGACAGCTTCTTCGTTCAAGCTGAGGATTTCTAGCGCAAACAAGTCTAGTGGTGCCAGCCATCTCCGAGCCACCTTTAACTGACATGCAGAGATTCCTCTCTGCAGCCAAAAAACAACTGCCAGTGGGTTCACGACTGTTTGTACCCTGATGGCCTTGACTGCAGATGAGCCACAGACACACAGGCTGGGGGACAGTGACGTACAACGGCCACGAGAGGACACTGCCCAGACTGGCAGCCAGAATTTTCTGCATGGTCTGTGTCAGAACAACAACAACAACAACAAAAAAAAAAATAAAAAGAGGCTGCAAGGAAAACAGCAAAAGGAGATTTGGTGGAGTCTCACAGGATGCTCTCTTTCCGTGTATGGGAAGAATGCATCCAGAGAAGTTACCCCAATATCGATCTCCTGATATATCTGAAGATGTCACTGTAGTCCTGAAGACCAAAAAAATGACAAAAGACCTTCTAAGAAAGGATGTAGGCATTAGGGAACAATAAAAGGGTTTAAAGGAACAAAGGGAGACAGACACAGCATGGGTGCTCCTATGGCAATAAATGCAGCGACAAGACTGAGACAGAACAGAGCAGCAAGAGAAGGGACAGGCTCAAATCAATGTCCCAGCAGCCCTTACCAGTGGATCACTGATTATCCCCCTCCAGCAGCGACACACCAGGCTCAGGTTCTGATACAGATCAGTCACTGGTAGGAAAGCGAAGATGTGCCTCAGGATTTCAACAGGCAGCTCATCAATACTTCCCTGAGGCACTTCCCAGTTCCGGGTCCCCAGGAGTCCATAGTGTGCATCCGGGATGGGTTCGATGTCCATATCGTCGAGTTCCTGCTTGATCTGGATGTGTTCTGGAAGAACCACCATCGGCTTCTTCTCAGGCTCTCCCCACAAATCGTGCTCTGGCTTGCAAACACCTCCAGCTGCAGAGGACAGAGGCCGTTTCCTGGAGCTTTCCTTGGGAGCTGGTTCAAGGTCCTCATCCTCCAGAAAAGAGGAGGAATCACCGCTGATCTCTGTCTTCGTGGAGGCATCGCTGAAGGAGTCACCAAGGACAGCGAAGATGGGATCCGGTGGCTCTTCTTTGATCCTACTGTCCTTTGTCCCACTGGTACCTACTTGCTGTATCTGAGAGACGCTGAAGTAATCGGTGATGTTCTTCTGCTGACTTTGGCCTGCAGGAAGAGCATGAGTGAGGTCAACAGAAACAAGCACAAAGTCCACTATCAAGGAGGCCAGAGGCCACGTAAGGTGGTGGTTATTTCCACAGGGTTCCTCACAGACATACAAGCTTCCTACAGGTCAACTCTCCTCTTTCACGCTGCTTCTCTGGCAACCTGTCTGAAGCCAACAGAACAATATTCATCTCTTTCCACCGTCCGCATCATCTGGGCACTCTCAAGGTCCATCTGACCCCTCCAGTAACTTCCAGAAAAAGATGTGGTTTGCATAATAATCTCTCAGATCAACAATCCTTAGCTACGTAACGCAGCCGGCGTGTGTTAAACAGAAACACAGCTGCAGAATGAATTTCACAAGGAGGTATTTCCACCGGCCAGAGACACAGAAAATAGGAATGGCAACAAAATGCAAACCTTGCATTCTTGTGGTGTGCCTCAGACTGAGGTTGGGCTCCCAGCAGTTAATTATTGTCATTGTTTATATTTATCATTTACTCTTCTTAACCCGGTGAAGGAGAAGCACGCTATGATTTTAGAGAAGCTTCAGGGTTTAACCACTGCTCTGCACCACGAGAAGGTCACGGCACCCAGCCTCTCTCAGGCTGTTCCTACCACAGTACAAGACACACCGGCACCTTTAACAGCCATTTCTTGCTGGGTATTTATTACCTGCAATGTCATAAAGCACTGGAGACCGTAAAGGAAACCGAAACTTGGCAAGAGACTGCTCTCAGCAGCCTCTCCTTTCTCTGACAGCTTCACAGGCCGTGTAGAGCACAGACTAAATTTACCAGCACTGATAGCATTCATCCTGTCCTGCTCCCAGTAGTCTGCAAAATAACCTGATGCTTCGCTAAGAAGCAACTCGAGAAGCAGGAAAAATAAATACATCACATCACAAGCAGCTACTGCTGATTTTAATACATTTTGTTTCTGGATGCTCATGAAAGCGTAGTTTAAAGATAAAAAGCAACAGCTCCCCTGCCAACGTTCAAGTCCAATGCTCTAAAAACCTGCAGCATCTCAGATTAGGAGATTGGTTTTTTTCAAGTGAGATAGTCAAAGGTACTGCTGATATGAAAATGGAAAAGAAAACTGTTATCTATGAGCAGAGAGTCTAGGACTTTGATGTCTCCTCCTGGCTCAGCAGCGCACATGTCCTCTGTGAAGCAAGTCACAGATTCACAGAATGATAAAAAGTTGGAAAGGACCTCTGGAGATCTTTTAGTCCAACCCCCTCCCAAAGCAGGTCTACCCAGAGCAGGCTGCACTGTGACGTGTCCAGGCAGGGTTTCAATGTCTCCAGAGACAGAGACTCCACCGCCTCTCTGGGCAGCCTCTGCCAGGGCTCTGCCAACTTCAAAGTGAAGAAGTTCCTCCTCATGTTGAGGTGGAACTTCTTATGGTCAAGGTTGTGCCTGTTTCCTCTTGTCCTCTCACTGGGCACCACTGAAAAAAGCCTGGCCCCATCCTCCTGACACCCACCCTTTAAGTATTTCTAGGTGTTGATCAGATCCCCCCCTCAGCCTTCTCTTCTCCAGACTAAACACACCCAAGTTCCTCACACCAAGCCACAGAGAGATTCCCAGGCCTTCCAGGGAAACATCAAAACACCCCAAAGTTTCACCTTCCACGGTGACCAAGGCACTAAGGAGCTCAGGAATAACTCAGGATGGTTTTTCTTTGCTTCCTACCCACCTCCTCACCCAGAGGTGCAGGTAGTGTCTCTTGTCATTACTCAGGTTTCGTGGCTGGGCCTTTAACCCTGCACCATCAGCTGTTTGAAGAATCATTGTAGAATCANTTTTTATACAACTCAGAGGTTTGTTTTGGTGTCCTTCACTTAGGGCAGGACATCCAAACTGCCTGACAGTGTTTGGGNAAAAAGCAACAGCTCCCCTGCCAACGTTCAAGTCCAATGCTCTAAAAACCTGCAGCATCTCAGATTAGGAGATTGGTTTTTTTCAAGTGAGATAGTCAAAGGTACTGCTGATATGAAAATGGAAAAGAAAACTGTTATCTATGAGCAGAGAGTCTAGGACTTTGATGTCTCCTCCTGGCTCAGCAGCACACATGTCCTCTGTGAAGCAAGTCACAGATTCACAGAATGATAAAAAGTTGGAAAGGACCTCTGGAGATCTTTTAGTCCAACCCCCTCCCAAAGCAGGTCTACCCAGAGCAGGCTGCACTGTGACGTGTCCAGGCAGGGTTTCAATGTCTCCAGAGACAGAGACTCCACCGCCTCTCTGGGCAGCCTCTGCCAGGGCTCTGCCAACTTCAAAGTGAAGAAGTTCCTCCTCATGTTGAGGTGGAACTTCTTATGGTCAAGGTTGTGCCTGTTTCCTCTTGTCCTCTCACTGGGCACCACTGAAAAAAGCCTGGCCCCATCCTCCTGACACCCACCCTTTAAGTATTTCTAGGTGTTGATCAGATCCCCCCCTCAGCCTTCTCTTCTCCAGACTAAACACACCCAAGTTCCTCACACCAAGCCACAGAGAGATTCCCAGGCCTTCCAGGGAAACATCAAAACACCCCAAAGTTTCACCTTCCACGGTGACCAAGGCACTAAGGAGCTCAGGAATAACTCAGGATGGTTTTTCTTTGCTTCCTACCCACCTCCTCACCCAGAGGTGCAGGTAGTGTCTCTTGTCATTACTCAGGTTTCGTGGCTGGGCCTTTAACCCTGCACCAGCAGCTGTTTGAAGAATCATTGTAGAATCATTGCTATCATTGAAGAATGACGTGGTGGTTCTTGGCCAAGATGCCAGTGACCCTGTAGAAAGCTCAGATGGTGAAAGTTCCTCCCTTTCCTCTATGGAAGAAGGGGAAATCTGAGCCAGATCATAATGGTTCTTTGAGAGAAGAGGGCGGAAGGAGACTTTTCTATTATTTTTTTATTTAATTTATTAAAACTTTTATTTTTTTATACAACTCAGAGGTTTGTTTTGGTGTCCTTCACTTAGGGCAGGACATCCAAACTGCCTGACAGTGTTTGGGTTTAGGAATGCATATTTAGGGATGTAAATAAAGAAACAGGGAATTGTTGGCTCCAGAAAAGAAAAATATGTATTGTTTAATTGCAGACTTTTGTCCATGTGTCTTTAATAAATCAGAGTAACCCTAATTTAAAGTTTCTAAGTGACATGGCTTAGTGATGTGGGGTTTTTGTTTAGGCTTTTTTTTTTATTATAATTAGGTTGATGGCTGGACTAGATGATCTTAAAGGTCCCTTCCAACCTAGACAATTCTATGCTTCTATTTGAAAACAGCTCTTCAGTTTGAGCCCCAAGACCTGTCGGGTGCAGATTAGCAAAAAAGTCTTATCAATCCTCAAAAACCCTCTGAGGCTTTGGCACTTTTGAGGCCCACATCTACAAGTTGTAGACACAACGTTTCCCCCACCCAGGAAAGTCGAAGATCATTAATAGCTGTTAAGTGCTCCACAACACTTTCACAGTCCTATATAATTAGACAGCTCATTAGTATTTAATAAGCATCCTAAGGAGCATCTAGAAACAGCAGTCACATCATTAATAGTGCCTAATTGCAGAGGTATCTCTTTTTTTTGCCACTTGACTCTCCACAGGTGGAGATGAGCACAGGTTGAGAGACTTGGGGGTTGTTCAGCCTGGAGAAGAGAAGGCTCCGTGGAGACCTGATAGAAGCCTTCCAGCATCTCAAGGGAGCTACAGGAGAACTGGAGAGGGACTCCTTCTCAGGAAGTGTAGTGACAGGACAAGGGGCAATGGTTTTAAACTGAAAGAAGGGAGATTTAGATCAGATACCAGAAAGAAATTCTTTGCTGTGAGGGTGGTGAGACCCTGGTCCAGGCTGCCTGGAAAAGCTGAGGCTGCCCCATGCCTGAATTGGTTCAAGGTCAGGCTGGACGGAGCTTTGAGCAACCTGGTCTGGCGGGAGGTGCCCTTGGCCAGGGCAGGGGGTTGGAACTGGATGATCGTTAAGGTCGCTTCCAACTTTAACCATTCTATGATTCTATTGAGTTTAAGCTCAGTTTTGCCAGGCACCACTCAAAAATGACCAACTTCTTCTATTTGCACTCACCTCACCTGGCATTACTCTCCCATCAGCACAAGTTCGACGACGGATTACACAATTCCCTTTTGCTCCACACCATATTACCCTTTTTCTCCCCCAAATCCCTCATCCTTCAAAGTATTTGCAGCCACTGTACCTCCATGGCGTTTCCTCATCCGGTGGGTGGGGTAGAGCCCCCTGTTTACATCTCCTCTGCTTTTCCTGTGACTCAACGGCTGCGTCAGGGAGGATGAACCTTCCATGCTCCGTGCGAGGGCTTCGCAGTCATCGAGTGTGAGGTGCGTTTTCTTGAATCCCTTCATTGCTTTGCCAACATGAAAAAAAAAAAAAAACAAAACCCAAAAGGACCCCAAAACCAAACTGTTAGCAAAAAACAATATACAATCCATGCTTTTTAACCGAGGTGTAAATACATGAGTTATTTTCAGAAATTTTATGGGACGGTCCTAGTGTTTCACAGAACGTTATGGGGGTTGGAAGGGACCTCTGGAGATCATCTAGTCCAACCCCCTGCCAAAGCAGGTCCACCCAGAGCAGGTCCCACAGGAACATCTCCAGGGGGGGTTTGAATGACTCCAGAGAAGGAGACTCCACCACCTCTCTGGGCAGCCTCTGCCAGGGCTCTGCCACCCTCAAAGTGAAGAAGTTCCTCCTCGTGTTTAGACGGAACTTCCTCTGTTCCAGTTTGTGCCTGTTCCCTCTTGTCCTATCACTGGGCACCACTGAAAAAAAGACTGGCCCCTTCCTCCTGACACCCACCCCTTAAGTGTTTATAGGTGTTGATCAGATCCCCCCTCAGTCTTCTCCGTACTAAAAAGACCCAAGTTTCAGGCAGGAGTTTCTGAAATTTAGTTATTTACGAATAAACCATAGCAGAAGCTTGTACATCACCCTGGTGAGGTGCTAAGGAGGAAAATGCATCGTGTCAGGGTGACACATCTGCAGTCTCTGCAACACCAACTGCACCCCACGTCTCCACTCCCGCGTTGCATGAGGCTTTGGAACAAAAAAACCCCACAACGTACAACCAGAATCCACACAAGTTTTGCAGCTTTCTCTACACCCCTGTAACACAGAGGAAGCAGAGACAGACACTTGTCTAAATGCAGAGTATCATTTGGAGGACGCTGAGGAAGCCTATGGAGGGTGAACTACGCAACCCTCCTGTGAGAGAGAACAGGGACTCCCCAGGACAAGGTCAGATCCAACATTCAAACAAACGAACTCGAGCCTCTCGCAAACAAATCCAAGTCAGGGTCCTCTGGAAACATGACCCACCACCTCTCCCCCCACCGGGACAGTTAAGCAGCAGCATAAAACCACCCGCAGAGTTATTTTAAGAAAACCTTACTTGAAATCTCTACGACCTCCTCTTTTCTGTGTGTGGGACAGGACGACCAGCAGAAAAAGTGCAAACAGTGCAACTTGCTTGTACCAAAAATGCTCCCAAAAAACCCGAATCCACGGCTCAGTATGGGACTTCTTTCCGACAGGAGAATTATCAGCAAACACTGCTCATGCAGTTTCACTTTTGCTTTATTATTATGCCGTGCTGTGGAGGATAAGCTCCTCCAATGTGTTTATGGCAGCCATGAAAGTAATCGACTGCTCTTGTACCACAGGATCCAAGGGCCACTTTGCTTCATTTGTGCCGCTTCCTCCTTTTCATCCATGTCAGCTCAAGAGAGCGGAGTTAAAAGCACCCACTGAGCTCCCCAGGGAGGCAGTTTTCTAACATCCTGTGTCCCTCAAAACATGGCAAAACGAGGAGGAACGCAGGAGAAAAACAGCAATACAAGAGAGTCCCCCGGCATTTAGGGACATGGTTTAGTGGTGGACTTGGCAGTGTTCCATTTATGGTTGGGCTTGATGATCTTTAAGATGATCTTTAAGGTCTTTCTCAACCCAAATGATTCTATTCTGTGATTCTATTTAAAAATGGTATTTCTCACTTGAAATTGAGAAGTTTCTCAGATTAAACAGCACGAAGTGAAGCACCCCCAATTCTATTAAGCACGCAGTCTTGGCAAATGTCAGAGCCCAGTTACTGGCTCCGTGCCCATTCCCAATGTTGTTGGACATAGAAGGGTCTCATGTGAGATCAGATCTATGACTAGGGGTAAAATCTCTGCCTCCCCACCCCAGGACAGCAAAACCCCAAAGCGCCAGGGTTGTGGCATGGGATTCAAGTCTGGAAACCCAAGAGAAAAAGATAACCCACCCAGGCTTCACCTGCATTCATCTTTTCTCCCTTCTCCCACGATCTTCCATTGGCGACGGCAGCAGAAGAACAAGTGCTGAGCAAAGGTTGTGTCACAGGGACCCGTCACGGATTATGGCTTCAATCAAGTATGGAATGTTGACGGGGACCGGAGCTTGTCACTCCAGCTGTGAATCACAGAATGATATGAGGTTGGAAGGGATCTCTGGAGATCATGTAGTCCAACCCCCTGCCAAAGCAGGTCCTCCTAGAGCAGGTTGCACAGGAACGTGTCCATATGGGGTTTGAATGTCTCCAGAGAAGGAGACTCCACCACCTCTCTGGGCAGCCTCTTCCAGGGCTCTGCCACCCTCAAAGGAAGGAAGTTCCTCCTCATATTTAGATGGAGCTTCTTATGTCCAAATCTGTGCCTATTTCCTCTTGTCCTCTCACTGAAGTTGAAGGATCAGGTGAGGGTGACAGAGCACTGGAACAGGCTGCCCAGGGAGGTCGTGGAATCCCCTTCCTTGGAGGTTTTCAAGACCCACCTGGATGCAGTCCTGCGTGATGTGCTCTGGGCAATTCTGCTTTAGCAGGGGAGTTGGACTAGATGATGTCTAGAGGTCCCTTTCAACTCTGAAATTCCATGATTCCATGATCAGCCATGAGCAGCAGCAGAGGACGGGGAAAGCTCCAGAGGGGTGAGAAACATTTGGGAGGAGAAGGTCAGAGCTGCTCCCTGTCATCCCCCCAGCACGTTGTTTCTAAACCCTTTCCCCACATGGATGCACTGGTCTGGTGCCCCTAAGCATGGTGCCCACACAGGGAGACCCCTGGCAGCCCGGGGATCCACAAGGACTACCCTACACTGGCACAGAACAGACCCCCTCACCCCACTGCCAGCCCCTGGCCTGCTGCCTCTGTAGCCAAGGGGCCTCCTCCTCTGGGCCTCTCATTACCAATCCCCCACCATTACCAAGGGTCCACTACGATGCCAAAAGCCCCCCCGCTCAATGCCAAAGAGACCTCCCCCTTATACGAAGCCCCCTCACCATTGCCCATTGCCCATTGCCAAGGGTCCCTTCACTGCCAAGGGTCCCTTCAATGCCCAGGGTCCCCCTGCTCAATGCCAAGAAGGCTTCCCCTTTTTATA
>VXBJ01006304.1:3061-26093 GCA_013400055.1 Nycticryphes semicollaris | reverse complement strand
CTAAGGGCCCCCCAGCTCAGCCCTCCTCGTTTTCAAGGGACCCCCGTTGCTATGGCCCCCTCGTTGCCAAGGGCCCGCCCTCGTTGCTAAGGGGAAGGGTTCCCCCCCCCCAGGTGCTCACCTCACTCCTGATGCGCTCAGACCGGCCTCCACCCTCTCCGCGTGGTTCCGCCCGCCCAGCCCCATTGACCAATCAGAGGGCGCGGAGCGACCCGGCACTGCCCAATGGCGCAACACTTCCGGGTTCGGACGAACGCCGGGCCGGGGGCCGAGAGAAATGCTCTCGGAGTTTGTTCACCGGCACCCCCTTTACGTCGAGAGTGACGTCACGCCGACGCGTGCTGCCCCGCGTGACGTCACTCCGCCCCAGCAGAGTGCGGGTGGGTTCTAACGAGACGGGCTGAGGAGAGGGGAATGTGGTGGGTCCCCAGTCTGAGGGAGAAGCCGGTTCCTGAGGGAAGAGGGAATTCCTGGCTTTCCTGAGGGGAAGGCCTGTTCCTGAGAGAGAAGGGAATTTCTGGAGGGAAAAATGAATTTCTTGTTTTACCGAGGAAGAGGTCGGTTTCTGGATTTCCTGAGGGAATGGGAATTTCTGGATTTCCTGAGGGAGAGGTCGATTTCTGGGTTTCTTAAGGAAAATGGAAAATTCATTTTCCTGAGGAAGAAGCCAATTTCAGGTTTTCCTGAGGGAGAAACTGGGTTCTGATTTACCTGAGGAAAAAGAGAATTTCTGGGTTTTCTGAGGGAGAAAGTAGTTTCTGGTTTTCCTGTGGGAAAAGGGAATTTCTGTGTTTCCTGAGGAAGAGGTCAGTTCCTATTTTTCCTGAGCAAAAAAGGAAATGTCTGGGAGAAGCCAGCATTTGTTTTTCCAGAGGGAAATGGAAATTTCTGGAATCAGACACCAGCTTCTCCTTTACTGAAGGAGAGGTCGTTTTTCTGAATTTCCTAAGGGAAAAGAGAATTTCTGGTTTTCTTGAAGGAGAGGCTGGTGTCTGACTTTCCTGAGGGAGAAGGAAAAATACTAATTTTCTGGAGAAGAAAGGAATTTTCATGTTTTCTTGAAGGAAAGGGAAGTTTCTGGATTCCACGGGGGAGCAACTTCGTTCTGGTTTTCCTAAGAGGAAAAGGAACTCTTTAGATTTCCTAAAGGGAAAGGGAATTTTTTTTCCAGAGGGAGGGGCTGGTTTCTAGCTTTCCTGAGGGAAAATTAAATTTCTGTTTTTCCTGAGGGAGAAACTGGTTCCTGGTTTTCCAGATAGATGAGGAAAATTCTGTTTTTCCTGAGGGAGCAACTAGTTCCTTGTTTTCCCAAGGAAAAATGAAGTTTCTGGTTTTCCTAAAGGGGAGGTAACTTTCTGATTCCTGAAGGATGGGTTGCTTTCTGGCAATTTCAGGGAAAAAGGGAATTACTGATTTTCTAGAGGAAGAGGTCAGTTCCTGGTTTCCCTGAGTGAAATAGAATTGTCTGGTTTTCCTGAGGGGGAAAGGCAATTTCGGTCTCTCCTGAGGGAAAGGGAATTTGCTGAATTTGCTGAGGGACTGTTTTCTGGGTTGTTTTTTTTCTGAGGAAAAGGGAATTTCTGGTTTTCTGGAGTGAGAGTTGAGTTTCTAATTTTCCTGATGGAAAAGGTAATTTCTGTTTTTCCTGACAAAGAGGCCCCTTCATGGTTTTCCTAAAGGAAAAGAACTTCTTTTTCCTTTGGAAATTTTAGGTTTTTCAGAGGGACAGGTGAGTTAGTGCTTGTCCTGCAGGAAAGGGAAATTCCTTTTTGTCCAGTGGGAAAAGGAAGTTTCTGTTTTTCCTGAGGGCATTGCTAGCTTCCGTTTTTTCCTAAGGGACAAGGAAAATTCTGGCCTTTCTGAAAGGAAAGAGAATTTCTCTTTTTGCTGAAGGAGAGGCCTCTTTCTGGGATTCCTGCAGGGAAAGAAAAATTCTGGTTTTCCTGATGGAGAGGCTGGTTTCTGGTTTTCCTGAGGGTAAACAAAATTTCTGCTTTTCTGGAGGGAGGGGCTGGTTCCAGCTTTTCCTGAGGGTGACAGGTAATTTCGGGTATTCCTAACCCAGGGAGCAGCCGTTGTGTTCACATAGTTTGAGACCATAATCCTGACTTTTGTCTCTTTCTTGCAGATCTCTAGCCATGGTGGAGGGAGAGAGGCAGAGACCGCTCCTCCGACTGGTGCAGGAGGGACGGCTGGACCTCCTCCAGGATGAGCTGCAGCCAGGTGATGCTTGGGAGACACGCTGTGGACGCTATGGACGCTTGGGAGACACGCTGCTGCACCACGCTGCCCGATACGGGCACCGGGACATCCTAGCCTACTTGGTAGAGGAGCTGGGGATGGATGTTGAGGTGTTCAATAGCGACTACAAAAGACCCCTCCATGAAGCTGCCTCCATGGGCCATGAGGAATGTGTCTCCTACCTCCTGGAGAGAGGGGCGAGCGTAGACTGCTTGAAAAAGGCAGACTGGTAAGTCACTTGGTGGCTTTGCTGTGGATCACAGCGATACCTGAAAGAGGTTTGGAGGCAGAAGGTGGGAATGCGACTGCAGGAGCCATCGTCATAGAATCACAGCATGGTTTGAGTGGGAAGGAACATTTCAAGGTCGTCTAATTCCAACCCCCTGCTGCTGTGTACAGGGACACCTCCCGCCAGACTGGGTTGCTCAAAGCCCTGTCCATCCTGTCCTTGAACACTCCCAGGGATGGGGCAGCCACAGCTTCTCTGGGCAACCTAGGACAGGGTCTCACCACTCTCACAGCAAAGACTTTCTTCCCCAGAATGCATCTAAATCTCCCCTCTCTCAGTTTAAAACCATTACCCCTTGTCCTATGGCTCCACTCCCTGGTCAAAAGTCCCTCACCAGCTTTCCTGGAGCCCCTTTAGGGACTGGAAGGGGCTCTAAGTTCTCCCTGGAGCCTTCTTTTCTCCAGGCTGAACTCCCCCAACTCTCTCAGCCTGTCCTCACAGCAGAGGGGCTCCAGCTCTCTCAGCATCTCCGTGGCCTCCTCTGCCCCCACTCCAACAGGTTAAATCGAGCCCTATCACTGATTTCCCCCTGTTTATCACAGAAGTTGTAATTTACTGCTTCATTCGCACATCTGTTTTAAAAGGTTTCATCCACATCTCTTCCCTCATTTGATGGGAATCAGCGATACTGAGTCACATTTCTGTGTCCTGGTCCTCAGAAACTGAGATAAGAGGATAAAAAGTAAGTTTTACTCCTGTTTCCCCCCCAGCAAACGGAGCCCCTTAGGTCAGATTTGCTCCTGGTCAAATAGCAACAGCCTCAACAGCCCCAGAAACAACTTGTTTCTTCTGGGCTTTTGTTTCCCTGTCAGGCGGGTAACGCATAAGCAAATGATGAGGGAATGAGAATTAGGGATAAAAAAAAAATAAAGCCTAATCCACAGGCAGGAATCAGGCCTGATTAAGGCCAAATTAGCATCTTGAGGAGGGAGATTTCTGGACCACCTTGCAAAAGAAAGCAAAGATTCTCCCCAGCCTGCAAATTAAAGCCCGGGGAGGTTGTTTTGAAGCTGAACTAACACAAACACAAAGGCAGCGTCCCAGTACTCGTAATTCCAGGCTGTGCCAGCATCCTGCTGACATCAGGGGGAGCAGAGGGAGGCAGAGATCTCACGCATTGCGTGCAGATGCTTGTGAGAGCCTGGATTTCTTTGATGGGCCCACAGTGTCCTTCCATCCACAGATTATAAACAGCGAGCTCCATTCTCCCCAGCACGTGTCCCAGCCTTTGGACAGACTCATTTGCTTTGAAAATACACCTGAGGCACCATATGGAAATGGAGCTGTAGGAAACACGGAGCTCCAGGGTCAGCTTTACCCCATTATCTACCCCAGAAGTGGAGTACTGTGTCCAGTTCTGGGCTCTCCAGTTTGAGAGGGACAGGAAACTGCTGGAGAGGGTACAACAGAGGACCACAAAGATGATGAGGGGCCTGGAACATCTCTCTTGGGAGGAAAGGCTGAGGGACTTGGGTCTTTTTAGTCTGGAGAAGAGAAGACTGAGGAGGGATCTTATCAATGCTTATAAATACTCAAAGGGTGGGTGTCAGGAGGATGGGACCAGTCTTTTTTTCAGTGGTGCCCAGTGACAGGACATGAGGGAACAGGCACAAACTTGAACATAAGAAGCTCCATCTCAACATGAGGAGGAACTTCTTTGCTGTGAGGGTGGCAGAGCCCTGGCAGAGGCTGCCCAGAGAGGTGGTGGAGTCTCCTTCTCTGGAGACATTCTAAACCCACCTGGACAAGTTCCTGTGGGACCTGCTGTGGGTGACCCTGCTCTTGCAGGGGGTTGGACTAGATGATCTCCAGAGATCCCTTCCAACCCCACATCATTCTGTGATTCATTCTGAGATGGGCTTTTCCCTGTGTTCATTTGTCAGAGGTAACCACTGGCTTCCCAGGAACGTGCACACAATCCGAGCAAGGCACGGCTCAGAAACTGTGGGATGGAGAAGATGCTGTCCCTCTGGGGAGCTTGTAAAAATACTTTTAAATATTAAAGGTTGTTCCCAGGCTTGTGAAACAGGACAAAACTGTGAAAAGCTTCACTTTCAGGCTGGATGCTCTGCTTGAGAAACATTCCAGAGTGGCATTTGCTGGTACGTTCGTGCTGTACTGCCAAGAGATGGAGAGTTGTCTGTGGTTTGCTGCCCGGCTGGGGCAAAGAAACACTGATGTCAATGGCTCTGTCTCAATAGCCCCCAAAATTCCAGACCCTCTTATTACCTGCACGAAAAAGCAATGTTATAAAATCTCACAGGTTGTGAGCCTCAAAGCATCCGAATATGCAGGTGAGGCGATCGGTGTAGCCCTGAGCTTGGTGAAGGGTTTTGTGTTTCCTACTACACCAGAGCAGTTTTAACATATCAATTTTCCCTCTGGCTGCCTTACCCCAGCTGGCAGGGAGCTACTGTGTTTTATTAGACAGGCCAGTTGGTGCTACAGATGACTTTAAATCACGCTTCGAGCTCAGAGGTTAGAACAAAAGCCATCAGGTTCCTACGGGCACCGTCTCTCCCGGGTTGTTATATTTGCTCCTCTTTTCTTTTAGGACTCCCCTAATGATGGCTTGCACCAGGCAAAACCTGGAGGTGATCAAAGCTCTCGTGGAGCATGGAGCCAACCCGCTGCTGAAAAACAAGGATGGCTGGAATTGTTTCCACATTGCCAGCCGAGAGGGCCATCCCCAGGTCCTTCAGTACCTCCTGGATGTGTCCCCAGGCAGCTGGGACACGGAGAGCACGATAAAGAGAACGCCTCTGCACACAGCAGGTAAAAGAGCTTCCCATTGCCACCAGATAGGTTGGAAGAGAGGAGGGAAACAGTTAAATATTAAGTTACTGAAATTAAATGAAAATAGGGGAGTGGTGGGCACTAAGTGGGTGCTCTCCTCTGAACTTTGATCTGCTGACAGTGCTCTGCTGCATCTTGGCTGGGTTTCACGTGAGGACAGACACATTTGAGTTGATTTCAGATAAACAAAGAGCAAAAATTAGGCTTAGTATTTCTTAGTGATGGGCCAGAGACCGAGCTTGTGAGGTTGGAGGGCCCTCAGTTCCCATGTCACTGGAATTTGCCTGAACACAAAGCATGGTTTTGTGGAGCGTAATAATTGTGTTCTCTTGGGACTGGTGGACCCGTTCCAGGAGTGCTCGCAATCACCCACTAACTTTGGCCTCCTCGGACCAGGGTGTTGAACATCTCCATCTCTGCCTCCCTGTGATGGATAAGCCCAAGCTCCCATGGCTCAGGACACATTATAATACTTGCTTGTCTATAAAGCTGTGAATTGCACTTGGAAAACCTGCAAGGCTTTGAGCGTATCCTGGCATTTTAAAAGTCCTAGAAGTGGCAGAGCTGCTGAGGGGCACCTTTTGAGATTTGCCTGTTGATGGATGTATTTACCAGTTTGGTTTAGAGTCTCATTACCAGTTTTTGATAAGAAAAATCTCTCAAAATGATCCATTTTTGTGTGTGTATACTTGGTGGGTTGGGTCATTGTGGCAGATCTGAAGAGCTACAGGATCTCTGGGCCCAATGTGTGGAAGAAGAGAAGAGAAGGCTGGAGAAGAGAAGACTTTGGGAAGACCTTATAGCAGCCTTCCAGTATCTGAAGGGAGCTACAGGAGAGCTGGAGAGGGGGACTCTTTGTCAGGGAGCGTAGCAATAGGACAAGGGCCAATGGTTTTAAACTGGAAGAGGGGAGATTTAGATTAGATATGAGGAAGAAATTATTTGCTGTGAGGTTGGTGAGGCATTGGAACATGTTGCCCAGAGAAGCTGTGGCTGCCCCATCCCTGGAGGGGTTCAAGGCCAGGCTGGATGGGGGCTTGGAGCAACCTGGTCTGGTGGGAGGTGTCCCTGCCCAGGGCAAGGGGGTTGGAACTAGATGACCTTTAAAAGGTCCCTTCCAACTGCAACCATTCTATGAGATCCATCACAGGTTTTGCTATTCTCATGTTGCTCTTAAGAAGGTGGCATCGAGTGGTGAGAAATCCTGAGTGCCTTTCTGCAAAGGGAAAGGATAGTTTCTGCTGGGAAAACAGGGTTCAACCACCCTTCTCTGCCCTTTTCATTACTTCAAAAGGGCATATAAAAGGAATGAACTGGTTTGAGGAACCACAGACAACATCTGTAGGTACGCTGGGGAGCAGAACAGTGACCCAGAAGGCAATTTGGCTTTGGTTTCTGGCTTCCCAACTCTTTAATCCTTAAAGTGGGGAGAGGGATTAATTTTAATTCATGAACGATGCACAAGGTGGGCCTCAGTTAAGTTGTCTGAGCCTTCATAAGTTGAATGGCCCTAAAGTATGTTAATGCAAAGTTAAGTTTGTCCTGTCATGTGTCCTTTGCATGTGTACCCACAGACCTGTGCAAGCCAGGAAGCACAGATAAAACACGTGTCTCCCCAGAGCTTAAATTCTCCTTAACTCTGCCCTCCAGAGGTGAAGTGGGAGATGACAGGCAAGGGAAGGAGTCAGTGAGTGGAGAGATGTGACACCAAGTGACATCATGGGGCTGGAGGGTGGTGGCTGACCTGAATTTGGAACGTGCCCCATCCCTGAGCAGGGTTTCCTGGAGCTGTGTTTCTGCAGGTGAGATGAGAATGGGGAGCCGCTGCTCAAACCTATGGCTACCTAAACTCATTTCCCAAAGAATTTAATAGTGATTGACTCTCTGGAAACACCCCAGGCATCGTGAGGAGACCCCCGCTGTGTTATAATTAATCTGTTGGGTGTGTTGCTCCTTGGTTGTCATTCCTGTTACTTCTCTGGGCCCTCAGTAGCCGTCTGTCCACCGCGCTGTGCTCATCAGCGGTGACAGTCCAAACCCAGGGGCACTGCTTGTGCCTTAGTCCTTGTGCTTGACCTGGGGATGAAAAATAGCTGAGGAGTAGTTTGATGTTTTGTGTCAGGCGGCGAGGGGGCAGGTTGCCTGAATGAAAAATGGTGAATCCTCATTTATTTGTGTGTTCTCCTGCCCCCTGCTCAATCCCAGGTCTTGTGTTTCCGTGTGTGGGTTTGCAGCTGCCCCCGCTCAGGGCCTTCTCCCTGCAGAGAGGTGGACATTGGATTGGGATCTGGGAGCTGAGGGGCTGGGGCTGGGGTCAGGACCAGGATGGGGACCCTACTGAGGAAAAGGGGTGATTTTAACCTTGAGCTTTATTTCTTGAGCTTTTAGACCTTGAGTTTCCTCCTTGCTTCGTAGTGCTTGGGATATTGGGGTACAGACAGCATTGGTGGGATCCAGCTCCTGGTCCTCACTACTTCACAGAGGTGTCTCCCTCTCTGTGTTACCTCCTGTGTTTGACTTTCACTGTGGCAAAGCCACCAACTTACGGTTTGCTTTAATATCTGGTCATTTTACTGATCTCAGTCAGATCACACATTGGCAGAGGAGCAGCAGCTGGTGTGGGAGCGACTGGGCAGCGGGAAAGGCTGAAGCTGCTTAAACCACCTTTCTCCCCAGTATCATTTTAACCCAGGATGATGCTGGAGGCTGCTGGTGGGTACTGGTGCCAGGATCCCCATGCACACCAGCATGAAGCCCACTTAGACAGACACTGCTCTTGAGGCAGGGGGGACGAGCGAGGGGCCTGGAGATGATTCTTCAGCTGCCGGGGGAAATCACGTCAAGAAGAACTGCTCGTCTCAATGAGTTTATATCCCAAGGGTATGGACATGAGCACATTAACCCGTGACCAGTCCAGCTGGCTTCCTGGCACGCTTATCCCCGGGTAGATGATGGGTAATTTTCTCCCTGCTCTGTGCAATTTATTCTGGGTTTTTTTCTGGGGTTGATTCCTCAAGCTTTGCTGCTTCATATATCCGTACCCCGAGGCAAGAAAGCTGGGGGGGAGGATGTAATTAGAGGAAGTGGAATGCAACAGTGGATCCCAGCTCGGCAGCTTTCTTGTGTCTCTGTTGCTGTTAAAGGATGTAATTGTGTTGCTTGGGGTGTTTTTTTCTTCACAGAGCTTGGGTTTTTTAAAGCCCCTGTTTTGAAAATCCTTTTCACAGCGTGGCTCTGCCTGTATTTACATGGGCTCAGGTGAAGGGGTGATAAACAAGAGAGGAGGAGGAGGAGAAAAGGGCCAAGGCCTGGGAGGATGGGAACGGCTTGTTGGGCTTTCAAAGAGCATCTATTGTGCAGCTTCCTCTGAAGGTTATTGGTGGTAACACGCATTTGCCGGGGGCCCTTCTTCCATGGCACAGAATAAATAGCCTGATGTAACAGCTCTGGGATTGGTCTGATTTCTTTTTTTTTTTTTTTATTTTTTTTCTTTTTTTTTCAAAATTGCCTTGAAGGGAAAAAAAAAAAAAAAAAAAAGCAAGATTAAAGCTGTCTGCACATTGCTGTAACACAATGTGGTTAAAAAACAAAAACAAACCCAAAAATAAGAGAGAATATTTCAATGCATGATGCTCAAATCCTCCCCCACTGTTGCTGTTTCTCCTCCGAGATGCTGTCTGGGTGACGATGCTTCATTAGGATGATGAGATGGGAGTGATGGGTGGGGTTGAGTGGCTGAGGAGGGGTGGAAATGCCATCCAGCTATTCACCAGCTCCCTGCTTTGTGTTCTTTTTGCTTCTCACAGATTTCACTTTTGGGGGATTAACAAATACTTGCAAGAAAAGATCTTTGTGTCAGCTTAATTGTATGTAGGGTCTCGTGCACACGCTCTGCAGTTAGAAGCAAACGGTGCCTATATACATGCCTTTTCCCTGGATTATCTGGTATTTTCCTATGGGATCAGGGGAAGGGAAAGCTTGAGATCTGGAGGCACTGTTTTAATTGAAAAAATAATAAATCAAAACCTTTGAATTTAAAGCTTCTTGCAACCCCTTCCCCCATCATGAGTAAGCCAAGAAGGTCAGAAACCTGATTATGTTTCACAGGGGCACGAATACATAAATTAACCTGTGCTTCTCTGTCTCCCACAGCAATGCACGGCTGTTTTGACGTTGTGGAGCTGCTCCTGGAGCGGTAAGAAAGCTTCCCCCCGGCACTGCTTCTGCCTCCTCGCTCTCCCCAAACCTCCCCGACCACCGCCCGGAACACAAAGGGTGTTTATGGCGTTTTGGGAAGCCCAGCTGCCCTGCCTGCCATCCCAACACCATCTGCCTTTCCTCTGGGTTTTTCACGGCTGGTTAAGGGCCCTTTGAGACAAGGACGATGGGCTCTGACTTCACTATGACATCAGCCCTGCTTATATAACTCGGCTCATCTCTGCTGATTCATTCCCGTGGCCTATGATGTGTCTGAGCCTGTAGGATAACAACAAAACAGTTTTCTGACAGCTCAGTTCTGGCTGCCACCCTTCCAGGCTGGACTCGGCTTCCAGGTTTTATTTTCAAAGCTGTAGCTCCTGGGATGACTGCTGTGAAGTGGCTTTAAATCAGCCTGTGCCCAGTCACCCTGACCCTGTTACCTTCCAAACCAGCACTGCCTGCTGCCAGAGCATTGTAGCCGCTGATAGCCACAGCTCCCGTTAGCCAACTCGTCCCAGCCTCATTAATTCCTGTCCATGCTTGGCCCAGCATAAATGTAACCCTGTGATTCGAGCCAGGCTTTCAATTTTAATTCAGTCTTCTCTCGTTTCAACGGAGCTTTCACCCGAGCGAGACCTGTGGGCTTTGATTTTTGTACTTGACGTGGTTACGTGAGGGTATGGTTTTCCCCCTTTGTCAGTGCGAGGCCTGTGCAAGCCTTACCCCTTCCAGAGATTTTCTGTTTGGGGGGGATAAGGAAAATAAATAAAAATGATATATAAAGCCCTGGATTTCATGCAGCTGAGCACCAGATTTCTGACCAAAAACCGCCAGCAGACTGTACTTGAGGGCATAAAGCACTGAGACAGGTTTATGCATGTTCTACAGGAGGGCTTTATATGTGCCCTTTCCCATCCCATCTGCTGATAGTCTCCTGTTCCACCAATGCAAAGCAACTGATGCAGTAAGGATTTTAGAGCTGCAGACAACTCTGTCCTGGCTTTTGTTTTCCCTCCCAGGTGTCAGTACAAACCTGACAGCAGAGACAAATGTGGAGTCACTCCCTTTACGGATGCCATCCAGAATGGGCATACCAATATTGCCCGCCTGCTCCTGGAAAAACATCAGGTTGGTGTCAAAAATCTCACCTCCTTCCTCCAGGACCTGACCTAAAACTGCCAGGACAAACAGTCCACACCCTCACCGTAACCAAATTGTAAAGAAACAAACTCCCAAACTGCAAAGGAGCAAACTGCTGGGTAGGGCCACCAGGACTCAGCTCATGGGGAAGATGCTACCCAGAGAAGCTGTGGCTGCCCCATCCCTGGATGTCCTCAAGCGCAGGGCTTTGAGCAACCTGGTCTGGTGGGAGGTGTCCCTACCCATGGCAGGGAGTGGGACTGGATGATCTTTAGTGTCCCTTGTAACCCAAACCATTCCATGATTCTAACACACACAAAGCCAAGACCTGTGCCTCGGGAGTGCCAGGGCTCAGCATTGATAACAGGGAAAGCGTCTGGCTGCTGCTGCAGCAGCTCATCTCTGGTCTCCCCCTCTTGGGGCAGCTGCTGCTCCTGTGTTGTCTCCCAGCAATCTCCAATTTCCTCCAACGTACAAGGTGTAACCGGGATGTCATTAGAGCAAATTGTGCGTAGTAAGAACCAAAGCACTGCATTATTTATTGACTGCTGAGTTGATGTGAGATGGTTGCAGCCCAGCCCACAGAGGTGGGATTGTGCCTCCCTTGTCACCTATTTTGCCCTCGCTTGACCTCTCCCTTGCTCCAACTCTGGTGTTCCATGGACAGTGTGCTGAACTGGTCTGGCAGAAAGCTGGCATAGCAAACCCAGTGAATCTGTGCCATACTGGTGGGTTGAATTGGCCAGCTGAGCCCCCAGATGGCACAGAGTGGGGCCAGGGAAGGTGGCACCACACTTTTTAAGATCACAGGTCTTGGGCTTAACTCATCTGTAACACCCAGCAGAGGTGGTTTGATGCCCAGGTTGTGTTCGAGTGCGTAGATAGTTGTTGATTTAAGAAGATACTCATGTGCTGGTCTTCACTCATCTGGCCCTTACAGGATAAAACGTTTTGTAGTGGGTTTTTAGTCCCACATTTCAGGCAATGGAGATGGAACGGTTGATTTCATTTCCTCGTTGTGGTGCCCTGGCTTACTGCCATGAAGCAGCGCTGGAAACGCTAATGGCAGTGTTGCTACCTTCTAGGTTTTCTAAAACCATGAGTCAGGCCTTCTAGGCTTCAAGAGGTTGGATTATAGCCTTTAAGATGAGAGCACTGTGTGTTACTTCCGTTACCTTTCTTGATTTTAATTCTTTGCAGTTCCGAGCCTCGTGAGGTCATCCACCCACCTCCCTCCCTCCACCTGCGTCCAACTTCTTCTCCACCAGCAGGAAGGTTGGAGATGGGTTGTTTCTTGCTGCTTTAAGGAGTTGAAACCCATCATATGTGCTTCAGCTGAGGAGAGAAGGAGCTTGGTTCTTTTCTGGCATTTCTTTTGCTTATCACTTAAAAAGCTCAGCAAAGAGCTGGCTCTGGTCTGCAAATCATGGTATTACCAACTGCACCGGTCCCACTGGTGACATCCCACGTGTTCATTGCCATCACCATGGCAGGCAGATACGAGTCTGCTTAGGCTGCTGATTGTCCATGAAGGTTTAGCCAGATTGTTCAACGCTTTCCCCTTCCTTCCTTTCCCATTGCAGGCCTGTCCTTCAGCCGTGGACGCGCTGGGTGCTCAACCTCTGCACTGGGCAGCCGTCACGGCCCAAGATGAAGCCATCCGGTTCCTTGTCTCTGAGCTGGGTGTTGATGTCAACGAGAGAGCGACGGCCCTGCAACTCACAGCGCTGCACTACGCAGCTAAGGTTGGTCCCTGTTCCTGGGCTCCCTCTACAAAGTCTGTGCTACAGGCAGGTATCTGGAACAGGCTGTCCCAAGTTAGGCGTGAGTGCTGTTC
This sequence comes from Nycticryphes semicollaris, assembly GCA_013400055.1. Lineage (NCBI taxonomy): Eukaryota > Metazoa > Chordata > Aves > Charadriiformes > Rostratulidae > Nycticryphes > Nycticryphes semicollaris. The sequence goes on along the minus strand of VXBJ01006304.1, from coordinate 13,590 downwards.
TGTTGGAGGGTAGACAGGTTCTGCAGAGGGGTCTGGACAGGCTGGATTGATGAGCCGGGGCCAGTGGTTTGAGGTTCACCAAGGCCACGTGCCAGGTCCTGCACTTGGGTCACAACGACCCCATGAACACTCCAGGCTGGGGGCAGAGAGGCTGGAGCTGCCCAGTGGAAAAAGACCTGGGTGTGTTGGTTGACAAATGGCAGCAGGGTGCCTGGATGGCCAAGAAGGCCATCAGCATCCTGGCCTGTATCAGCAATAGTGTGTCAAACAGGACTGGGAAAGTGATCATCCCCCTGTACTGGGCACTGGTGAGGGCCCACCTTGAATACTGTGGCCAATTTTGGGGCCCCTCATGACAAGAAAGACATTGAGGTGCTGGAGTGGGTCCAGAGAAGAGGAATGGAGCTGGTGGAAGGGTCTGGAGCACAAGTCTTGTGAGGATCAGCTGAGGGAGCTGGGGGGGTTCAGCCTGGAGAAAAGGAGGCTGAGGGGAGACCTTCTCACTCTCTACAACTCCCTGAAAGGAGGGTGTAGCTGGGGGGGGTGTCGATCTCTTCTCCCAGAGAATGGGCGATAGGACAAGAGTTGCCTCAAATTGTGCCAGGAGAGATTTAGATTGGATATTAGGAAAAAAATTTTACACTGAAAAGGTTACTAAGTATTGGAACAGGCTGCCCAGGGAAACGATAGAGTCACCATCCCTGGAGGGATTTAAAAGCCGGGCAGACGTGGTGCTGAGGGACACGGGTTAGTGATGGCTTTTGTCAGTGTTAGGTTGATGGTTGGACTTGATGATTGAAAAGGTCCCTTCCAACCTAGACAATTCTATGATTTATATTCCTAGCTCATCCTCTGTCACTTATCTGTCTGCTCCTGACCTGTTTAGACCTGTTTAACTGCTTTTAGACCCTCATTAGGTGTGCCCAGCTGTCTGCAGAGTGATGGTGGGTGTGAGTTGCCGTGTTCACCACCCTCCTGCTCATGCTGCCGACTGTACTGTGGGTTAGTAAACCCTCCTGCCTGGCGTGTGGCTGGGTGGGATTGTGCAGGAGCAGAGGTGAGTGACAACAGTACACAGTTCCTTTGCCATGCTCTGGTTAGGGCTTGACCCAAACCTCTGATGAGCGTTATTCTTCCAGTTCTTGGATCAAAGTGCAATACCTGAAGAGAGCCCACCCTGGTAATTATTTGGAGCTGTTGGTACCAACAGTTCATGAGCTGTGACAATTCTTCACCAGCATCTTCCTGCTCACCTGGCAAAAGAGACATAGATGAAACGCTGCTCAGATTTCTGTCTGTCTGTCTTCAGCTCTGCTGGTTTGGGTCCTAGCGGGTCAGTAGCCAGTCTCCATGTCATCAGACGATGGCTGATGTGCTGGGTAACAGGAACTGTTTGTCCCAGGAGGCTGGATTCTGGCCTGCCCATGGCCAGACATGAGAAAGGAGAGGTGAAAAAGCCGGGGGAGCTCCTGGGTGCTTATCTGTGTCCTTCACATAGGAGCTGTTTTGAATTCCAAGCAGTGAGAGTCGTTTGAGCTTTACTCCTCCTCCCTCCTCACATCTGTGGGGGAAGTGGGGCCTGGTGGGCTGTGGGTCCTGCTCCCTGAGAGCACAGAGCAGATCTCCAAAGTGTCACTGCTGGCCAGGATCCCTCCTGGGACCCTGCTGCCTCCCTTCTGCTTAGTGCTGTCCCACCACGGTGTGCAACGTGCCAGCAGCAAGGGAAGGTCCCTGCTCAGATCCCCTCTTGTTAAACCTCATGAGCTTTAACATGCAGCACTCAGAGCCTGGTCTAGACTTGTAGTGGGAACGAAGCAGCATCCCAGCGCCCCCGCTCCTATAAAAGCATCAATGACGCTTACTGGGAGTGCTGGCAACAGTATTCTCCTCCAGCAGGACCCAGCCGTGGCATTTGCCGGCTCCCACAAAGGAGGCCTTTCTCTCAGCTTCCCTTCCTTATGCTCTGAGAAACCACGTTGAAAGCCCTTTTGGTTGCCAAGGGTACGTTTAACAGCAAGGCTATTGGGGAATATAATGTGCCTTGGAGAAGATCCCAGCTCTGTCTTGGCGAGTGGCTGATTGGGGAGCGATTTGATGGGTCTCTCTTCCTTCCCGAGGCTCAGTGTCACTTTATATTTACAGCACCATTTGTTTGGCTGGTGGGTTGGGTATTTTTTTTTTCTTCTTTCCTTATTACTTTGCATTTATAAATACGTGGAAATCAAATTAAGCTTTCAACCCAATTTGCTGCCAAGGCTGTGGCAGCTAAAGCAGTTCCTGGCTTGTTGTCCCTGCTGCTGAGAAGGGGGTGTGGATGCAGCAGGGAAACTGGAGCCTTGAACTGGGGGGAAAGATGCCACCGAGTGGTACCGTAATGGGGGGAAAAGAGTGGGTGGTGGGGATAAAAAATAAGGGCCTTCCATTCTGATGCCACACGACAAAGCTGAATTTGTTGCCTTGAAGGCGTGATTACAAAATCAGGCGTGTTATTTAGGGAGAGAGGATTTCTTTATGGGGAAGCTTGTGCAGAGAGGAGGGCTGTGGGGGCCGTGTCGCGTTTTTCCCCCTGCGGTGTTTAAAATTGGTTACTGGCAGAGGAAAGACAGAGGGTTGTGACGGCGCGGTAAGCGTGGCGTTCTGCACCTTCTCCCAGGGCATTACAAATACCTGAGTAATCCTTTAGGAAATGCTGATGCCTGAGGGTACCCCATCAGCAACAGGTTGTGCTCCCTGAGCTCTGAAAAACACCTCGGTGAGAGCAACTCTAAATCCCTGTGGTACTAGAAGTGGATTCACAGGGTAGGAAAACGCGGGGCTGACACGGGAGTCCTGAGGGACACCAGGATGGCCATGAGCCAGCAATGTGCCCTGGTGGCCAAGAAGGTCAATGGCAACCTGGGGGGCATCAAGAAGAGTGGGACCAGCATGTTGAAGGAGGTCATCCTCCCCCTCTGCTCTGCCCTGGGGAGGCCCCATATGGAGCCATGGGTCCAGTTCAGAGCTTCCCAGTTCAGGAAGTACAGGGAACTGCTGGAGAGCGTACAGCAAAGGGCTACAAAGATGATGAGGGGAGTAGAACATCTCTCTGATGAGGAAAGGCTGAGGGACTTGGGTCTTTTCAGTCTGGAGAAGGCTGAGGGGGGATCTCATCAACACCTATAAACACTTAAAGGGTGGGTGTCAGGAGGATGGGGCCAGTCTTTTTCAGTGCTGCCCAGTGAGAGGACAAGAGGAAATGGGCAAAAACCTGAACATAAGAAGTTCAATGTAAGCAGGAGGAGGATCTTCTTCCCTTTGAGGGTGGGAGAGACTGCCCAGAGAGGTGGTGGAGTCTCCTTCACTGGAGGCATTCAAAACCCACCTGGACACGTTCTTGTGGGACCTACTTTGGCAGGGGATTGGACTAGATGATCCCCAGAGGTCCCTTCCAACCCCATATCATTCTGTGATTCTGTGACACTGAGTCCTTTGAACAAACAGCCAGCTGCCAATTATGAAAGGTAAGGCAGGGATCCTACAGCTCTGTGGTCAGCTGAAGTTAAAAGCAATTTAATTGAGTTACTTGACTGGAGGTGAGGACTGGAGAGGCAAAGCCAAGATCAGTTGACAAATTAGTGCACTAATTTGCTATTAAGAAGCATATTTAGGTTGTGTCACCCAGTTGTCAGAGATTGTTTGGGCATTAACACCTCTGCAGCTGGTGGCAAAGGCAAAGCTGTCCTGGGAGACAGTCCTCCAAATTCCTCACACCTCAAGGTCTCTGCTGTGGAAGGTGGATCTGTTAACCGCGATCAGGAGAGATTGTGAGGGATCTACTGTTCTCTAAAAGAAGAGAAGAGAAGGCAAGGCTTTGGGGAGAACTTAGAGTGGCCTTCCAGCTTCATTTCCTCCATCAGGCAGATGTTGGACCTATTGGAGTGGCTCCAGAGGAGGCCATGGAGATGCTGGGAGGGCTGGAGCCCCTCTGTGCTGAGACAGGCTGAGAGAGTTGGGGGGGTTCAGCCTGGAGAGGAGAAGGCTCCAGGGAGACCTTGGAACACCTTCCAGTCCCTCAAGGGCCTCCAGGAAAGCTGGGGAGAGACTCTTGATCAGGGATTGGAGTGATAGGACGAGGGACAATGGCTTCAAACTGAAAGAGGGGAGATTGAGCTGAGATCTCAGGAAGAACTTCTTTGCTGTGAGGGTGGTGAGACCCTGGCCCAGGTTGCCCAGAGAAGCTGTGGCTGCCCCATCCCTGGAGGGGTTCAAGGCCAGGCTGGATGGGGCTTGGAGCCACCTGCTCTGGTGGGAGGTGTCCCTGCCCAGGACAGGGGAGCTGGAACTAGATGATCTTTAAGGTCCCTTCCAACCCAAACCATTCTGTGATTCTAAAAGCCATATTCAGTCCAGCCTGGATCTGGACTGGGTTGTGTGTCTGTCCTGCCCAGGCACCACTCTCAGCCTTTGGCTGTACCAGCCCCAGAGACAGCTCTGCAGCCTAGGGTGATTTTTCAAACACTATGGACCTTAATTGAACACTTTTGACTTTAAAACATTGTGTTAAACGTTTGCAGAGAGAATTATGCTCCTGGGATGCCTCTTGCTGCCTTTTTGGCCTCTGGGTTGAAATTGGTGCCAGGGCCATGCAAGGCTTGCAGACAAGCTGACCGAGGGCCAAGCTCCAGCTCCTCTCTCATGGGCTGCCAGCGGGAGGGCTGGAGAAGGTGCCCAGTGACATCTCTCTGGCCAGTTCCTGTCAGGTCATGGCAACACATCTGCTGTGCCTGGGCAAGTCCTGGCTAATGGACCCCACCTGTGTTGCCACAGGCAGCCAACCCTGATTTCCAGCTGCTGGAAGGTCCTCAGGAACCTGAAGCAGCTTCTGGTAGCCGCAGATTTGACTGAGACAGAGTTCACCTGTTTCTGTGTCCTTCCAGGTGCCACAAAAATGTTTCCAGTTTTGGGTCCCTCTCGACAGGAAAGACATTGAGGTGCTAGAGTGGGTCCAGAGAAGGGCAATGGAGCTGGTGAGGAGTCTGGAGAGCAAGGAGAAGGCTCTGGAGAACTTCTGAGGGAGCTGGGGGTGTTCATCCTGGAGAAAAGGAGGCTGAGGGGAGACCTTCTTGCTCTCTACATCTCCCTGAAAGGAGGGGGTAGGTGGGGAAGGTTGGTCCTTCCTTCCAAGGAACAGGCGATACGACAAGAAGAAACAGCCTCAAGTTGTGCCAGGGGAGGTTTAGGATGGATAATAGGAAAAATTTCTTCACCAAAAGGGCTGCCAAGCATTGGAACAGGTTGCCCAGGGCAGTGGTGGAGTCACCATCCCTGGAGGGATTTCAAAGCCGGGCAGACGTGGTGCTGAGGGACGTGGTTTAGTGATGGTTTTATCAGTGGTGGGTTGATGGTTGGACTCAATAATCTGAAAGGTCCCTTCCAACCCAGGCAATTCTATGATTCTATCTGCAGCTGGGGACAGATCACTGCTGGCCTCCGTTCTTTTCAGCCCTGTATTATTTCTGCTAAATGCAAAAGTGAGGAATTGTGCACAGCTGGTTCTGAATCCCACCTGCCTGTCCTCGTCCCTGCAGGAAGGACACGGACGCACCATCCAGACCCTGCTGTCCCTCGGCGCCGATATCCACGCCAAGGATGGGAAGAGCCGTTCCGGTAAGGCCGCTGAGTTACTTCTTCACCCTTCATAGGACAGCAAGAGTGTGCTTTAGTAACAGGAGCCCAACCTCCCAAGCAGCCCGCGCTGCGTCTGCTCAGCGGAGCGTGCAGAGGGGACGCCAGATGCACGTATAGAAACGGCTCTTGGAGCAGCGTGATGTGTAAGGGTGGGTTTGAGGGGGGTTTTTTTTTGCAGCTTTCATTCACTGTCTCTCTTCCTGATGAACTTTCTGATGTCTAATGGCATGGTTGAGCCCGTACTGGGGCTTTCCCCTTTGGGGAAGAACAGAGATACTAATTGATGTTTCTTTTTTACCCAGCTGCTTATTTTGCATGCAACCTTCAGGAGCTTCGTATCTTCAATACCTCTGCCTCGCCATCAAATTTGCTTGAAATTAGCCAGTTCAAAATGCTTAGGGTGGGCAGACAAATAACAGTGATTGCCCGAGCTCTTAAGCCTCAATTCTTTAGCCAAGTGCCTCAGAATGGCTTATGAGCACATCACAGAGAGCTTGAACGTAAATGTAGTTGCTATAGTAATGCCAGTGAGGTCGCATTCCCAGTGTGAGAGCGTGAGGCGTCTCTTGCATCAGCGTCTCTCTCTCACACACACACACAAAAAGAATATAGAAATGATTTCAGCCATTGCCAAAATTGGCAACTTACCCAGCCTTCAGGTTTGCTTAATAACATGCTTCAGCAGTGAGCGTGAAGAGTCTTGTGTCTCTCTCTCCCTCCACCCCCTCGGTGAGTAAATTTGAGCTCATCCAACCCTGGGATGTTTGTTGGTGGCTCCTCATGCCCGTCGGCTGCCCCATTCCCTGGCACATTTTGATGAGTTACTGTCAGTGCATCCTGGGGTGCATCCCACACAAAGAATCCTGCTTCTTACATCCAGGGTAGTTTCAAGCCCCTCTCTTCCACGTCGCAGTTAAATCCACCCTGAACTCAGAGCAGTAAGAAGCCTGGAGGCCTTTTGCTCTGCCCGCTCTGTCCCACAGCCTCCCCCTCCTGCTCTGGGCACCCTCTGCCCATGACTTGGCCAAAATGAGCTTAAATTGGCTTAAATACTCCCAATCTGTGTGCAAATCTCATTAGCTTTAGTTAGTAGTGGTTGGAGGGACTAGTAATCTGCGAGGGTGGGATGAGTGTGTGAGAACCCAACTGGGACCTAAGAGGGGTAATAGCTGGGGCAAGCCAGGCCCATTGCTTTTCTACCAGCGTGACTGGGTGGAGAAGAGGAGGTGTCCTCTGCTTGAACAGGTTTAAGTCATCCCGTCTCTGCTGTAGAAATGCAAGGCCGCAGCAGCTGAGCCATCCCGGGCTGTNAGCTCCCTCAGCTTCTTCTCACCAGACTTGTGCTCCAGACCCCTCACCAGCTCCGTTGCCCTTCTCTGGACATGTTCCAACACCTCAACGTCTTTCCTGTTGAGAGTGGCCCAAAAGTGGTCCCAGCACTCAGTGTATACACAGTGCTCGGCTGGGTGTTGCAGCTGGGAAAAGCCATCTTCCACCCTTGATATGTTCCTTGCCCTGACTCAATTTCTTTCCCTGGGAATCCCGGGATTCCCTTCGCGTCCCAAGTGGGCTCAGGTTGAACCTGTCTCGATATCGTGTCTCCCTCACAGCCCTACATGCAGCCTGCGCTGGGCAGCGGGCGGACGCCGTACAGATCCTGCTCCGCGCAGGAGTGAGGGATGCTCCGGATGGCACGGGCACGCTGGCACGGCAGCTTGCGAGGAAGCCAGATGTCATCCAGGTTTTCCAGGAAACACATGTCAGCACGTGAGACGGAACGGGAAAAAGAGTAACCTGTTTCATTTCAGCACGGTACGTCGTTCTCACTTAACTTTTACTGAGATTTAGACAAGCGCCTGTTTAAAATGATGGGATTTTTGCACAATGATTTTTGCAGATACTTCCCAAGCATCCAGCTTGGTTTATGTTTAGGAGAAAAATATACTTTAAAGAGGATTATCTGAAAAAGATAGTGGACATGATGGATCTGGGCTGTCACACCTGTACTGACCCCCTCGTTGTATATTTATGGCTGCTCTTTTACGTCCATATTTCGGGGCTGAACTTCACCTCTTCTTGAGCAGCAACCAGAACATCTAAACATCTGAGGCCCCAGCTCCCTGAAGTCTAACCATCCACGGAATCATAGAACCATTCAGGTTGGAAGAGACCCTTGGGATCATCGAGTCCAACCATCTGCTCTACTGTACAAACTCCTCCCCTACACTGTGTCTCCCAACACCGCATCTAAACAACAAGGTGTCCCATGGACCACTTCCAGATGACCTCTGGGAACTTACAGGCCTTGAACTGACTGGAGCCTGCCTGGCTCTTGGGATGTTTAAATCCAGTGGCATCCTGAAGGAGAAGATACACCTGGATCATTGATTTTTAGAATGGATCCACTCTCCACGAATCTCTTAAGTTGCTTTAAGTGGCCACCTCTTTTGGTAGCCCCTGAGAGAGGCCAGCCAGCGTGAGTGAGCTCTTGGTGACTCTTCCTTCAGCAGATTTCAGCTGCAGAAGACAAGTGCAAGGAGTCTTCAAGCTGCATCAACCACTTAGGACCTTTTCTGTGGCACGAGCCTGATCCCAAAGCCTGCTGAAATCAATACCAAGACCTCAGCCTTGCCCTGACATCGAGGATCTTTGGATCAGACTGAAAAAAAAGAGTTATTTATTATTCCGGACAGTGTTGCTTGGCATTTCTCACCACCAATGAACTTTAAAGAAAAAAAAATAAATCCTGCTCTTTGAAGTATGTAGGGAAATGGCTTAATATTTAATGTAGCCAGTAAGTCTCTCACAGCCTGGAATATCCATAAAGGTAAGAGCTCCTGGAGCTGTTTGGTTTGTTTGTATCCGTGTGGAATTGTAAATCGGGTTTTCCGTGGCACGCCCCTGACCATATGTAGTGTCAAGATGTAAAAACCAACAGGATTCTGAGGTTCTGGTGATAGCAGATAATAAAAATCAGGCCTTTAACTGAGTGAGCGAGACAGGTTTTGCTCTGCCCAAGCCGTGGTGCCCACGTCACGGTCCGGTGCAGGACCCACGTGCTTCTGGGTGGGTTGAAGATGATGCTGAGCTCTGTTTGGGTGGGAAACTCCCACCCCGTGATGGGGCAGAATTTGCCTGATGATCCTAAGCCAGGGTGATGGCAGTGCTATGCTCCTCTTGAATTAAACAGCCTTTAGAGCAGGGTTAGGGCTTATTTGAGGGAATATTTAGTGACTATTTTGGGGGGCACTCTGTCTCTCTTTGTGCATGATTTGGGGGACCTGTGAGAGGGGGCTGATAGCTTCCAGGAGGAGGAGAAGCAGGGCTCAGTAGTATCTTATGGCTCTTCCAAACATGCCTGCAAAGCCCTGCTTCTTGCCAGTCTGCCCCTGTCTTGTGTCTCCATCTGTGAAGGCAATTATTCCCCACCAGAGAAGGAAAACAAATTAATGCTGGAAGGGACTAACGGTGCAGTGTGATGGGAGCTGTATCAGCCACAGGGCAGGCGAGGAAGTGGCTTTATTCCTCAAAAGATCCTGAATCCTTCCATAAATCCGGCCCTGGCCTCTACACAGCAAACAGCAGTTCCACAACCCAGTAAGTAGAAGGAGCTGCTTTATGATTTTATTATGATTCTTCACATCTTCCCGCTTTTCATGATTGTAGCAAACCATAAAATAGCTGTTTCCTCCTAATGTCCCTGCTCACAAGCTCAGATTGCTTGTGAGTCTTAGCTTTTATGAGAAAGGGGGTGAGAATGTTTTCAAATCTCTGCCTCTCCTTTGCCACGGCAAACACCTTGAAAACCTAAAAGAGAATGTGCCTTATTTTTAAGGTGTTTTTATGATTTCCAAAGGCTTCTGGACAGTAGCAGAAGGGCCCGTCTGCCTGGGTTGGGAAGCGTTGTGCTCCCATCCAAAAGTGAAACGTAATTGCACGTCTCCAGCAGTGTCTTTTATTTATCCTTCTTCTAAATCTGCCCCTCAGGCTATAAAATGATGCAGAGGAACAAACCAGTTGTTGTTATCGCAGATGATCAGGTACAAAAGGACATCGGAAAAGGAACGTGCCTCCAAAATAACCCCGGGGGAGAGCCCTTGGTGTCTTCCAGGGTGGTTTTTGCTGTCGTTTGCCTGGTGTAAGGTAGGATCCGAGGGGGTCAGGACACCTTTGTGTCCGAAGGAGCGTGCTGCAAAACGTTTGGGAAGAGCTCAGCAGTGCTAGATGGCGTGTGTGTGAACCCCCCTTGCCTTCCCGGTAGACGTCTTCTCACGTGGAGAGCCCGTGTGGGCGCCTGGTCCCCCTGGGGAGGAAGCCCAAGAGCTGGGCTCTGTGCCACGCGGCGCTGAAGGCAGCTTGGAGAGGAACCCGGCAGCTGGCACACGGCTTCGGTGCTGTCCTGTTAATGTCACCTCTTCCACCCCCGGCACCGGTGCTTGCTGGTGGCCTTGCAAACACTCCCGGTCCTGCAGCCAAGGAGGAGAAGACCTACTGTCTTCATCTTGTTAGGATGTGGTTGAAGCAGGTGTTAGGATGTGGGTAGGGTGACCAGAAGTGTCTGGAAGTAGGTAGGAGATAACGTTGCAATGCTGTCAGGGCTCACTGGGAGACCTTACAGGAAGGGGAGGGTGTTTTGGTTTTAAATAAAATCGGTTTTCTTCTGGTGGTTGCACATTCACACACCCTTCAAACTCACAAGCACCAGGACACACTTGCCTGGGTGGTCTAGCTCGGTTTCCTTGCGGTGACGCTGAGGACTTCAGCCGTTGCGTCCTTATCACATCTCACGGGCTCTTCTTAGGCTGGTGACCACGTATCAGTTTTGGATGTGCCCTCTTCATAGAATCAGACCAGAAGGGACC